>JACYXV010000786.1:0-10612 GCA_016859225.1 Thielaviopsis cerberus
GTGTTGAAATCTGCGCTGCTTTGTCGTCGATAAAACGGGGAAAGGAAGCTTTTTTGCCACAAAAGAGAATTCAAGCAAGCTGGGCCTTTTTTTTCTATTACAACAAAGTGATAAAAGTGCTCAGGTAAAGTTGACGGAAGCGAAGAGAAAGGAAAAGGGAAAAAGAAAAGAGAAGAAAAAGAAAAGAAGAAAAGGTCTGAAGATTAATGAGGTGAAGGCGATAGGAGAGAAATAAATGAAAATGAGGAAGTGGAAAGAGCAGAAAAAAAAGGTTGAATTTCAAGCGTGGGTCCAGGGAACAAAGCTCTTTAAACTATAGCGGGTCCAGGAAGAATTGGGTCTTTAAAATGCTTTTGACGACCTGCGAGATTTTGCTGCTCTGGTTAATTGGAGTGGGTCTGAGAAAGAAGAGGAGAAGGCAAATGGCAGCCACCGAATATAGGTCACACCCCCTGCACGCCGAACTTTTGGCTTGTTATTGCAGGGCTTTTGCTGCTCTAAGAGGGGGGGGGACCCGCACGCATCTAGAGACACAGCGAAGTGCTTTCGTGACGTTTTCAGGCCTAGCGTGCTTCTCTGTGTACCTGGCTTTGTAGTCCCGGAACTAGCAGGGATGCGCGTTGTTGATTTTTTTTTTTTTTTTTTTTTTTTTTTTTTTCATCCAGCGAAGCCCAACTTCTCGCGTGATTGTCGGTTACAACTGAGGCTTATTGAGCATCTGCGTTCTTTTTTACAATTACAAGTTTCTAGAGACACAAATGCTTTCGCTAGAGGACATGGTGACACTCTCTTCTACAAATTCATTTAGTCGTTTTTGGCGCCTTCTGTTTCGTTATTTCTGGGTACCTTCAGCTTCTAGCGCCTTTACCCAGCCTCTACGTTAGCGCAGGAAAACCACCAATCAGCGCGTGTCCGCTGGGCCTAATCAGGAAAACTAGCTTGAGCTCACGTGCTGGTTCACGTGATCTTTCATTGTAGGCCCTCTGTGGATGGCTTTCTGCTACTTTAGGACAAAGTTGGTTAAAGCGTTCGATAAATGCCCTACACAACAATGCCAAATTCTTTAGCACGAAATAGACAAATTAGGACTAATGGGGTCATACAACACTGAAGCTACGCAGTAGTCAGTTTTAATGGCAAAGCAAGGGGTGGATAAACGCTGCAAACATGAAGAAAAAAAAAATTACAATGGCAAAAGTACAGAAGCAGCGGAACCTAAGAGATATACGGAAATACAAACAATTAATAAACAAAAACGACAGCGACAAAGACACAGCTTCAGAGAAAACAGAGGAGGACCGAACGAAGGGCCATGAAAACCACTATATCCCCTGGCCCTAATTAAACAAGGCGTCTCACACCGTCTTTTACAAGTCTCTTAATGTTGTCCCCCGCCATCTCTTTAATCCCTGCCCAAGAATGGCGTCCTTGCTGTGTTGGACGCTATATCTGCAAAAACAAGTTGAACATAGCAAAATAGCGACAGCAAGGACCAAATCCATGTAGCGCTCCGCATAAAACCCCTGTAGCTGTCCTTATTTTATCATGACTGCACCCATCTCGTACCATTGATAGCGGGTCAGCCTGTCGATTTTTGCCGGGGTGTGCGCTGGGTAACTGCAAGCAGCAGATGCGCTCAAAAAGGGTAGCAAAAGGAAGAATAAGGAAGCCCGAAAAAATAAAGAGGCTGAGGAAAAAGGAAAGAAGTTAATTAGTGCATTTCAACATGCATGCATACGTTTTGATTGTGGTCTTTGTGCGGTGCATGCATTTGGTGTCTGGACTGTAGAGCAAACAAAGAAAGAGCAAGACTAGTTGAGATGATGAGAGGCGGGAAGATGGAATACAACATGTGGAAAGTTTATATATGTAGAAAAAAAGGTTGTATATACAAGATGTAGAAAAAAAAAAAAAAAAAAAAAACCCTAGCATCAAATCACAGCCCAAGGGTTAAAGAACCCAGCCAGGTTTTCATGGCCCTGTTCATTACTTTATTGTCACAAACAAACAAAAAATAAGACAAACAAGAACCAAAGAAGAATTCTCGAACAATAGAACGAATCTCTTGCAAGGTCTAAAGACGCCATTCATTTTGACTTGGTGAGGCCACTGGATTTTCGCCACAATTATTTACAGTGCCACCAAGATGATTTAACCCTAAATTCTATAAGTTCATGGCAACCGCGTTCGTTTAATAAGGCATAATTGTTTTATGCTGACAATAGCAACAATAAACAAGGAACGGCAATGCTAATTACTTTTTCCAAGTTTCAACAAATACAAGGCTTTTGTGATAGCGGAGATGTTACATATGCTTTCAGTGAGAACGCGCCGTGCTCTACCTAACGAAACAAAGAAAACCCTCACTTGTTAAATGCAGTCTTGCATGAGATTGCTTGCTAGAGCCTGCAAAAATCGATACTCCAGTCTACACAAGAATTTGTTGTATTTGTAAGTCTGCATATTTGCGCTAGCTACCTACTATCCGCCACAATGTTGACATCTATCAAAGCAATGCAGAGCTCGGTGTGATTGTGGTAAATGCTGGTGGATCAGAACTCAGTATGATTTTGGCAAAGCTTGGTCGTCGAGAACAGAGGCAAATCAAGGCCCAGCCTGTTGGCTGTTCCTAGGCACGACAGCGGTATTGAAGTTCGTTGTTTGGGCAAACGCGCCGAAGATAGATTGACGTCTGTGATCTCCATTCCGGGGGCTTGCTCCCCAGCGCCAGCAAACCACTCCCTACAAACGCAGCAACATTTGCGTCTACTTGTTTTCTTTATTGTATAATTCACTGCTCTTTTTTGTCTGCTTAAATTCCCCCGTGTCTTATTTCCAGCCCATCCCACGGCCTATCCGTGTGATTTCAATCTATAAGTTGATTCCTTTATTTGTTCTTTTTCCTTTCTTTTCCTCTATTTCTATATTGCGTCCTATGTCCGATGCTACCCTTTCTTGTCTCTTGGCTCTTCCCTCAAGCCCAGCCGCCTAAATTCCCCCATGGGTATTAATTGTCTCCGCCATCTAATTCTATTTTTCCATTGTCTTCTAGTGGCCTTCCATTTGTCCACCTTTATCCAAGTGTGATGTGGCCCCCCGTCCTCTCATGTTTTCATGTTTCTTTCGGCCGGCTTCTTTGCTTAAATAGTAAATATTACTTTGCCCGTCCTTTTTTAGCACAGCCGCTTGTTGTCGTGGGTAACGAGACTTTCACTGCTCAAGTTTTCAAGGTGAGGCTAGTGCACATCTCAATCAAGGCAATTGAAACAAGCCAATTTGGCAACAGAGAAGCCTGAAGGTCGAGTTGATCTGAAATGGGCTAAACAACGAGCCAGGGCTGAAGTTGGTCTAGCGTTGAGTAAAGGCACAACCCTTTTCTTTCTCTAGGCCTTCCTGTCATATTGATCTAGTTTGTTTAATAAGGTTCGGTTCAATTTCTCAAGCCCACGAGCCTCAACGCAATTCAAAATCAAAGCCAGATGCAGCTGAGCAAGCCTGGAGCTAACTTTAGCTAGTGCGCTGTTTAGACCGAGGTTTTTACTCAATAATAACAAAGCAATTGTCGATTTACTTGTCCAACAACCTGGGCCTGCTCTGACTAGTCTTCTCTTCTGTTGGTGTCTTTGGCCTGTTCTAGCCTTCTCCTCTGTTGGTGTCTTGCTCGGCCAGCCCCTTTGTCCCCAGGACAATGTTTTCCTGTCCTTTATCTGTTGGCTACCGCATGTTCTACCTGGTTTCTAGAATATGGTTCTCTTGTGCGCACCACACGCAAAATCGCTGCGTGGAAACCACTCTCTTTCTGTCCCAGCCGCATCTTTGTGTAGCTCGCGAGAACCAGGCTGTATTCTCATTTGGCCTTGTCTGGTCTGCCCGACCTAGGCCTAACTAGTCAGATAGGGCTCCCTCCAGCCAATTCCATTCCATTCCAACCCAAGCTTAATCAACGTTCAATACAATCCAAATCCTGCTTCTGCTGTCAATAATTGACTCCTCTGCTTTTGGGCCCAGGTTCTCTTCCAATTAAAAGGCGCCATTTTTATGCGTGAAATATCGTTGAAAGCACCTGCCCAAACCGTCCTTAAAGTGCAGCACGAATGCGGCAAAAGGAGGAGCGGCAGCTTGTAAAGTGTCACTAAGTATGCGATTATTGGCTGCATATTAAAAAACAGGCATGCTCGTGTTTTTTATTTTTTTTTTTGTTCACTTTTGCCATCTATCTGTCCGTGTGGTTTTGTCTACCGTGCCATTCATTTAACCCTGTTGCCAGCCTTTGTTTGAACACGTGATTTGCACCCCGTTTCTTCTTACCGCCTTTGCTAAGTAACTACCGTTTTGATTTTTTCTCAACTGAGCTCTGAGCATTTCTAAGCGACTGATCACTAGCGCCCACCATTAATCAAGCAATGTTGGTTCCCTTTGCGTTTGTCGATTAATAAAAGAAGAAGAAAAAAGGTACAAACCCCTGGCTATTGCAGAGGGTTTGGCTGCATGTAAGAAGACAAATAAAAAATGAAAATTCAAGAAAGTGGCTCCTGCGCACCTGTCTTCCTTGACCGCCTCGCCCATGTGAAGTTACATATTTCCGGTACTCTTGCCCACCGACATCTGCTGCAGCCAACCTTGACCGTTTTTGGGAGGTTCTGCTCTGTATTGACACTCCGTTGGCGCCAATCATCTTGTGGAGTCTTTTTTTTTTTTTTTTTCCTCAAGTCTTGCTAGGGGGCTACGCGGTTCCTGCCCAACCCAGGCTTGACCGCACAGTAGAATATAGTACTTGCAGTTGCAATTATACTTGCCCACTCCCGTAGCAAGCGCAAGAAAAAAAACTACGCAAAATGCCGTATTTTTCTTCTCAGTCTCCACTCTTTTGCTTTGTAAGTTTGTTGTTCTTTCTATTCGCCTTAATAAGTGGACCGACGCAGGCTGGGTCCGTGAGTTGTGGTGCGGGTAAATACAATGTGCACTTTGGTGCATCATAACAAGGGCAAGCAAAAGAAAAAAAGGAATAGTTGGGGCAAGGCGAAGTGGAAAGACAGCAGTAACGCCAGGTTGTGTGTGGCCGGGAAATATGTCCGGGGCCAAAAGAATAGATGAATAAAAATATGAATAAAAAAGAAAAATCAAACAAAAATCAAAGAAAGAATTTTTATATATAATTTTTTTTTTTTTTTGAAAAACGAAAACTACACACAACTCCAACGACAAACCATACAAAAGTATCGCGTACCCGGTCACAAATACGCATACTTCCGCTTACTCTGGGCAATAGTGTCGCCAATAACAAATACCACCCGATACTTGGTCTTCCTTCTTCTTTCCTCGTTCAGATGCATGTAAGTGGTCTCCGCTAGCCAGCAGCTTTGTACCAGTGACCGCCAACGCATGCCTGAATGGGTCCGGATAGGTAAACCGTGCATATTTTACATACTCAATACATAGCGTGCATGCATCTGGACCTACATCTGTGATATAATTTGCCCTGCTTGCCCTGCTTAGAGCAGTAGTACCTACATGAATACTAAACAGTTGCTGGGAGAAGAAAAAAAAAAGTGCAGATCGAGACGGTAGGTGACTTTGATTCAAGCAAGCCTCATTTCTACCGTGGCTCAAGCATGCATGGCTGGCTGCTATGCTGTGTTTGGATTTTCAGCCTCGCTCTACTCAGTGCGACTTGATTGTTTCGGCCGTCTGTCTCCGGCAATCAGTTCTAGTCGCACCTGTGCGCGCGTTGTGTGTGTCTGTCAACACCATACTTCTCTTGTCTCGCTCGCTATTGCCGATGACGCTACCTCGTTTTCTTCCCTTTTTTTACTCTGTCGTCCCCTTCCTCGAGCATTTAAATTGCTAAAAACCCTGCTCACATCGCAGCTCTCGCCCCCTTCAATAATTCTCCTTCATCTTCGTTCTGCTGTGGATCCGCAGCAACGCCCGCTCCCCCAGCCTAGCCTAGCCCAGCCCTTGACTTTTCTTTTTTGCTCTCTTTGGCTGCTTCTAGAGCCTTGTCAACTGTTGCCCATCGTGCATGAGTGCCTGTATCGGGAAACTAAAAACGTTCAGCGGTCAGTAAAACCCCCCCGTCAATTTCTTGTGGTTCCCCCTGCCAAAACCGACGGCGCTGCTGTGCTTGGTCGAAACCCTGGCTTGACTTGCATGACCCTAGCAAAGAGACCATAGGCTGGCTTGAGTTGAGGCCAGCACTGCGAGCAGACTTGCCTCTTTGTGTGTACTGTTTGGGTTGTTGTAAGCGTCTACGCTCAATTTTCTTCCAGCATAGCACCAACAAAAAGACACCCAAAACACGGTAGTGGATTCTCAAACATGTGGGTGGCAGCATCACAACCCTCAATCTTTGACGCCATGGAGTTTACGATAAAGCCATCAAGGGATGAATGCAAACGCCGCCTTCTTTCCGCGTCTCGAAAAAGCCAAAGGTAGCAGACGGCCACAAGTAAAACGCCACTAGACTTTTAGCTGTTTGCTTGTGCCCTTTTGTTGTGTTCCACTTGGGCACAGAGACTTGTGCTACGGGCGTTTGCATTGTGGCCCAGCCTACTTTGTCGGTGCTCCCAACTTCTCTGGTCTCTATACCCAGCTTCAGGCCCAAGAGCGAATGGCCGTTTGCTCCTTGATCTGTCTTTCTTGGCCCAAAGTGTAAATTTGCGTAGCAAGTAACTTGAAGGAAGAGAAAACCTTGACAATGAGAACAGCGAAGCTCCCAGCCACCGGCCTTTTTGCACTTGTATATTGATGTATATATAAAAAAAAAAAAAAAAAAACGGGCCTGGCACTGCAACAAAACTCTGCTCTCGTCAACGTTTGTATCGGTCATCAGCGGTTCCAAATTAAGCGTTCAAGTTCAGGCTTGTTCAATCACTAGAAAGCTGTTTGGTGAAATCAGTTTTTGTTTTTTTTTTATTTTTTTTTTTGCCTTCGCCTTTGCATCATTCATCAATCTTTAATATGCTCTTGTCCGACAGATGTCGTTAACTGCTATTCAACATCATGTATACGATTGACTTGTGCCTGCTCTGTTCCTGAGTTGGACGACTTGCTTAGACACGCACCTTCCGTTACTTGCTTATACACGCACCTTCCGTTACTTGTTACTTGTCTAGACACGCACCTTCCGCTACTATTGCCATGCTTTCTCCACTATCTAGACGGTGGCCAAAGGCAATCCAGGGCTCCTGCAGTCGGCCACCCTAGTCTGCTCTAGAAGACGTTGTATGCACATATATAACGGACTTAGTTATGTACATACATATTGCATTGCATATGCATGGTAGGTTGGGTTGAACCTTGCTTTGCTTATAGCGTTGCTCTAGCAAAGACCAAAGGTGCTATGAGGAGCTTTGTGCAAGCCCAAATTGGAAAGTACTAGCAATAATTAAACCCAGCTCTTGCAAGGGCTGCCAGAGGCGAGAGAATACATATTGTTGCAGGTATTTATTCCCAGTATCAATATACCGACTTTTTCATACACATATTGCAAAGAAACCACTACCAGCTCGCATTTGGGTGTGTCTAACCACCCACGCCGTTACTTTACTGTACTGACAGGCCACGGTCCCTTTCCCTTTTCTTTAACTAGAGTGTGATATGTGCGGGAACGTCACCGAGAGAAGAGTAGTTCTAGGCCAAAAGCGGGAACTATTACGCCAGCCGGACAGCGCAGCACAGCATAGCACAGCACAGCACAGAATAGTTTTAATCGGCACATCCATACCGGTAACAGTGGTGCTACTCTCTACTGCCCATCAAGTCGTATCTTCGACCTACTGAAAACAATCACCACTAGCTGAAAGAAGATGGAGGCGGGGTGGTGCAGCCGAGCAAGGCGCTACATACAACCCGTTTGCTTGTATCTGCGTTTACTCTGCTGGGGCTTGTCTTTAGCAAAGGGGAAGTACTTTCCCTCCCACATCCAAAAGATGGCCAAGCATACCGCAAGTCTTGACCGTCCCTTCATCTTCACCTTCCTTCCTCTTCTCCCGCGTTGCTTCTGTTTACACCTCGCTCCCCGTCTTTGTAAGCCCCAACACAGCTTTCTATTGGTTTCTGGTGTTGCGCCTGTTTCCAAGTTTGTGTTGTTCCTGCTGCGACTTCATATGCTCCACTTGCCTTCTTCTGTTAGTAGCAGTGCATGCTCTGATGCCTATTTTCTTTGCCGTCTTCCTCTTTCCTTTTTTTACTAGATCCACCTCTCTCGTTTTGGATGGCCTCAGCCTCGCCTTGCCTATACCGTCTATATCGTTTCGGCCGGACACGGGTCTGTCTCCATCCCCTCTCTTCTACCTATACTTCTTTCGCCCCCTCGTCATTATTTGGGCATCGATGAGATAGCCGTGGCCTGCTTGAATAGCCCCAAGCTCCGTCGATGCATGCATGCCTGGATCTGGATCTGAATTTGGCCCTGTCTTGCCCTGGCCTGGCTTATCCACCACTTTGCTCTTCCTATACTCACCCTATTCGGCAGTCTCTTCCACTTACATGCATCTCGTCACTTACACTACAAGACACATGAGACTCCAGCATTATGCTGCTTCCTCCGGCCTCCAATGCATGCCACTTCATCTGTCTCCATTTCTTGCATTCCTCCCTAGTGATATCTTCCCACTCGGAGGTGTTATTTCCCCCCCTCTTTGGGATTATTTCCTTTTTCCTTTTCTTTTGCTTCTCGTCTATTCTATAAACTGAATACTAGCTGCTTGTTCAGCTGGTTCCGTTCATACAATAAGCAGACAACTAAGAGACCCGCTGATACTAGCCCTGCTACTGATAGCCATTGTCTACGTGCTGTTCTCCGGGTAGCTGCATATCTCTGCCTGTTTGCCTTCTTTTTGCCTTTGCAATGTCTTGTTTCTCCTTTGTGAAATTTGAAATCATATACTGTCCGTTGGGCGGTGACGCTAAATATTACCTCTACATTGCTTGATATCTGTACCTTGATTGTTGCGCCCCTCATTCTTCTTGGGCTTGTTACATGCATCGGCCGTCCCTAGTGGCTGACAGCCATGTCGCTACTTCTTGCCCATTTCCCCTTCTTTATCACTCTTGATTCCAACTGCAAATCCGTGGACCGTACAGTCGACAGTTTGACAGTATCGAACCGCAATAAAGGCCAGAACGTAGCCACCACCCGTCCGCATGTAACCGCCCACTTGGGGGATACAACGCAATGCATATCGACAAGTTGTATATACATATGCATGTGTGTGAGTATACGCACTGCATGTATCGTACATATACAGCTCGGCCTGTCTTTGTTTTGATTTCTGGTTTTACTAGTACTTGTCTGTCACGGCCGTCACCGGTTTTCTGTTTGTTTACCTGACCTGACCTGTGTTGTGTTGCCTTTGTCAGTGCTGTACCGCTCTGTGTTGTGCTATGTGGACCTTACTAGTGCTTTGTTATTGTTGTTGTTTCTTCAGGCCTAGTGGCACTATCGGTTAACAGTCGAGACTTGGTCTAGTCAACCTTATCCAGCTTTCCCAAGAGCAAAACGAACCAGAGTCTGTATATGTGTGTCCAGCCACGCGTTTGCCTTGATATGTTGTTCGCATGAGCCCCTCTTTTGTGTTGTTGTCGGTATTGCTGTTCTATTCGTTGTCCTTGTTGATGTTAGCAGCTTTGTCTTAGCGGAATTTGTCCTAGCCATGGCTAAGCCTAACCCAGCCTGCTCTTTTCGCCTCCCTCTGTTGTCTACTACTTACTGCCCCACGCCCTGTTCTTTGCTTAGCCCCCTCCTTTCTTGGTTGCCACGATATGAGGCCCAACAATACGTGTGTTGTTTGTTCCTCGGCAAGCGTGGCTAGTTGTCATCACATGAAAACCACCTGCACGTTGTTTTCCCTTCTTGTTGTCTACACCAACCCTCACATCGTCATCTACGCACCAACGCCTTGGTTCCGCCCTTCCCCGCCGCCAATAAAATGCGTTAGATGCTGTTTCCATCCCAAAGGCTCCAACCACGTATCTTTACATTAAAGTACACACCCCTCCCCGTCATACGTCTCTGTTGTTCTATCTTGTCCGTTGGTCTGCTTGGCTTTTGCTCCCCCTCGTCTTCCCTTGCAGTTTTGTGTACCTCTATTGCTCCTAATCAGAGCCATTGATGGTGACACTCCCTTGTCTCTTCTTTCCACCCTCTGGTTCGTTCATGGGCAAACAGCGATAGGCGGAAATATGTAACAGGGCATCAACAAACAGTGCTTGGATGGTCCACAGTATGTGACCCGAGATGGCGTGTCTGCCTGTCTACTTCTGACATACATACGAAATTATGCCAGCTCATACAAGACTTGCTGGCATTAAGTCATACAGCATGGTTGAATGCCAATATTGGTCTTCGCGATGCACGTCTAAGTGGTCCCAGCAGCCCAACTCAGGTGATTCCACTGCCAAAGAAGAGCTCAATGAAGGGGTAGGATGGGATGAGGCGTTTCTATGTATCGTAATTTGCCCATATCGAGAAACGTGCGTTAATGGGCGGCGGGTAAAGATTTATTGTATCAAGGCATTTCCCTCATGTCCGTCATTCCACAGACACAGTAAAGGGAGATGGATAGCAAGTGGAAGCTAAATATAGAAAAGGGGGACAACGAGGGGGGGG
>JACYXV010000787.1:0-10608 GCA_016859225.1 Thielaviopsis cerberus
TTTTTCAGGGAAAGCCTCTTTTTTGTTATGTCCTACAGCAGAAACAAACGGCCAAACAATTGACTAAACAATTTGTTTGTCGCCTGGCTGATTGCTCGTCGTCAGTTCGGTCAAGCTCAATGAGGAAGCGGTTTGGTTTGCTGCGAAATGGGAGCCGATTTGGTGATGCGATGCGATGCGATGCGATGCGATGCAAAATGCGCTGTTGATGCAGGCTAACAAAATGATTCAAAGCGCCAAGGACGCTGTCAAGGGAAAGAGATGCAGAAAAAGACGTGTAATTGTTAATGGGAAGAAAAATCGAGGGTCGCTTCTGTTCTCTGGCATCTCGTTTCGTGTTGCTTGACTCCAGCTCGTTATTTCAATTCAGTCTAGTTGGATAATTTTGTTTGCCGCCAAAGCAAAATTACTAACTATTGGATCGCGCTGCCTTGTCTATACTGATTTCTGGTTGGATGTTAGTTGCATCCACCACTAAGCCCACAGCCTTACCCAGGAACCCACCCAGCACACTTACTCGTCCTTTTGTGGCGCTGACGCCAGCCAATTTGCTAATTACAGGACCCGCACCGTCCAGCACACACTACTAGCACTGTCGGCTGTTTCCCTGTCTCTCCTGGTTATTGCAGCCAAAATACCTGGGACCTTGCCGTGGGAAACGCTAGCCCGCTGCTAAATTATCACGTGAATGCCCGTTTACGTCTACATTCATTGGCTGCATGAGTCCCACTGGACGCGCCGCGCACTGTAGGCAATATCAAAATGAGCTCCGCAATTATATTCACAGCATGCAGATTGGGAGACAACAGAAGACCCTCATATAACTCTGGCAGTAGGATCGGCACTGGCTGGAATAACGTCGGACCAGTTATTGAAGGTCGAAACCAGCTGGACAATGAATTACTGACTGTTTCTGTCCGTCAGTGCGTCGCTACCGAGAAACCAGCAACCACAGGGTCCGGCTTTTCGCCGTGTTAGGGTTAGACAAACCCTAATACAACATTTGACGATCCAGTAAGACCAGCGGATGACGTAGGGGGACTGCATGTCAGTGCCAAAAGCTGGATTAGAATCGACGGCTAATGCAGCCTTGCAGCACCACCCACTAGTTTCCGTAGACAATCAGGGCTGCACTAAACCTGGTGGGAGGCTGGCACGCAGCGACCTCCCATCTACTTGATAGTGGAGAAGAGCGAAAGCTCTGACCATCAGCTAGCTAGCCGGTACTAGCCAGCTCCGCTACGGGCCCTGGATCACACTGCTTTTGTTCCAACTTGCAAATGCTTGTTCCTCTGAAGCAACACAAGCTCCACTCTGCGTGTGTCTCCCCCCGCTGGGCCTCCTCCATCGGGGGCCGTCGTATTGCGTATCTGAGTCGCCGCTTCTATGCATACATGGTGCTCTGCGAGTTTCACTTGGCTCTTGGATGGGTGGGTTTGTCTTCTCCAGGTTCAGGCCGGCCCAGATAAGCAAGATAATGAGCAAAATGCCTGGCCTAGGCGGGACAATGTCGTGTGGGCGAGCGAGTGTTGCTCGGCGTTGTGCTAAAGCGGCTGCTTGTGGCTCTAGAAAGGCTCCGAGGCCATTGAACTGGGTAGAAGTGACTTGCACAAGCTACGAGTGTTGCGTGTGTTCAGGCATTTTTATGCACGCCTCAGGAGAATCCAGTAGGAATAATTGTCCGTTTTATGTAGGTGGAGTAAGAAAACTCTACTACCGAATGAAGCAATGAATTAACCAACCAGAGCTATGCGCACTTACAAGGCTTGTTTTGAAGCATGCCTACCAACGCTGTCATCAGCGCCGAGCACAGCTCATCGTACCGGAGACCTCCAAAATACTGTAAATTGAGACACGCCTTTATTCGACACCGGCGACGGCGTGTATGCACGACCGGCCGCCCGCTCGGCTGGTGCATGAGGCCGCAGACCAAATCAATTAAGCCGCAAATTCAGCTCATGTTACGCTACGCTGCATATATGACTGACAGTCTCGCCTCGCTCGACCTCTGACAACATCAAGCAGCATAGATGCAGCCAACCACATTCGACAGAACCGACGTTGTTGCGCTGTGTTGAGTTTACTCTGCTTGAAGCGGGTCCGATCCAAGATGAGTGGTGAGCTGCTGTACTAGTACCTTTGTGCAGACTAAAGTAGCAGACTTCCGATGGGTACTAGTACAAAGGGAGACTTGCCGTCCATCGTTCATAATGGTTACAATCAATAAAGTGTGTTTAGCATTAGTGCAGCCCACAATTTTTGCACCGTGTGGCACAAGTAAGCGAGCTTGATCTAATACTTTAAGAGTTTTGCTTGACATTTCTAGATAGATGCCTGTATATTATCTCGTATCGTCGGCACACGAAGAAGACTGGCGCTTGGCAATCAGTAACAGCAGTCTCAAGTAGTCAAAAAAAGCGTTGAGGGCTGTAGATGCAACATGTTCTTTGCGTTTGTGTGGTGTGAAATGCACTGTGGTGCATGCAGACATGCAGTCATAGTCGGCAAAACGACACATCAATGGGGTCGGCTATGCAGAAAGGCCCTGGCAAAAGCATCAAGACGCGTTGGGGTAAGTCAAGTGCAACCTGCGTGGGGTGTCAGACAAGGCGGGTTGGAGGGGCTCAATATAGAGAGAGAGAGGTTTACGATGTGTACTGATTTTGCTTTCTATGGGCGTAAAAATGGATCCGCTTGCAATAGTTATTCTCTCTAATATGGCCATATATAGTTGGCGCTATCTTTGGATTGCTTGCCCGCTATGCACTGTGGTATCAGCGCACCAAAACAGGCATTTGCAGAGAAATCCTCTTAGGGCTCAAACCCGCTCAAGGTGCTTGTGTATCCAGTGGCTCTCCCTTGAAATCAGCCCACACAGCACAGCGTTGCACGGAGCATGCCCCTCGACGGCTATCTGACTCTTTATTCCTCTCCCTCAGCCGTTTTGTCCTTTCCTCGCTTCTGGTTCGATTGCATCAACAAAGGGATGGAATAGAAAAGTAGACGGATAAACATCTGATGGCTAGAGGAGCAATGTCCTTGTACTGGGTACTTTGTCAAGGCTGTGTCCGTTGTGGCCCACTTTGACTGTTCGACAGGTTTTATTGGCCAGACCAGGATGTGGCCCAGCAAGCTTCTCTCCACTTCTATCAAGATCTCTGTCTCGGCAGGGTAGCCGGTACAAGTAGCAAAAACACAGCACGTAAAAGCACAGGTACTTGGCTTGGATCACGAAGCACAGGCAAAGGCCGATTTTTTTTTTTTTTTTTTTTTTTTTGGGGGGGGGGGGGGGGGGGGTCTAGATGCTCTCGAGCAGTAGTAGAAGAGAAAACAAAGACATACGAGCCTGTACTGTACTGTATCGTATCGTATCAACACTGTACTGCTTTGTTTCATATACCAGGCGCTCTGAGCAGCTTTGAAAATTGCTGGTGGGCTCAGCTACTTTGCTACCGACCCACTTCGTTGTCGTCCTTGTATTTTTCCCTTTCCTTCTTATTTTGCTGCCTTCTTTGGGGAGAAAACACGGAGAAATATCAGCATCAGATATTGCCCTACAACCTACACACAACTTATTCAGCCTCTTTTTTTGTCTTGTTTCTCTTGTTCCTTTTCTCCTCATCCCGCCTGATTTTCTTTCTCCTGATTTGTAGCTCCAAAACGGCGTCCGACTTCTTTCTTTTTCTCATTTCTTCTGCTCATGCTCGCATCGTGACCATTCTGTGTGTTGAGGTTCATTTTCGGGCCTTTTGTTTCCCTTCCGCCTGGCTCACCTTTTTTTTCTGTTTCTTCGTCGCCTGCATTTTTTTGTATCACCTAGTCCTTTTCCTCGTTTACGTTAGCTCGTCAAGGCTTGCTCCAATAATATAGTCAAAAATTGGCTCGATATCTAAAGTCGCCAAACTAAATTAGTGGTGGAACAAAGCAAATTTAGTCAAACTTGCTTGTATTTGCCTCTTCCTTTGCCACCTGCCAGGAACCAGAAATATACGCCGGCCCCAATCAGACCCACGATCCCCTCAAAATCTCTCTCTGCGTCCTTCTTGTGTCGACTTTGCCCGTCTTTAATTTGATATATATTGTCTCAACTTCGACTCGACCCGACTCGATCCCGCCCAATCCGACTCGACCCATCCCGACGACCCCCAAAGTATCGATTGCCCTCGGATATTGCTTGCTTGCCCATTCGTCTATCCTCGCAACTTGCAGAGCGTCGATGGCATCACTCGTCTTCACGCCTGCAAGCCCTTCCCGACAGCTTGATGAATAGATGAACTGAAAGCTAAAGCTCACGCTCAAGCTCAAGCTGCCAAGTCCCAGCCAACCATGCAGCTTCGTCTGGCCCAATACCTCATCGCCTTTGCCGTGCTGCCTGTTGCACACACTGCAATTGTCGACTCTTTGGCCTCACAACAAACCCACCTCGCCGAGCGCCACGTCCGCTCCGCTTCCAATCCTGGCACTAACGCCAACTCTGCCGCTGCTGCCGGCTACCCGCATCAATTTCAAAATGAGCGTGTAATCTCCAAAATCCCCCAGGCTTCGGTCTCGGGCTCGACTGTCCGCCGCCGTCGAGACTCCTCCAACCTCAAGCAACAACAGGCTGCCACCAACAATTACCGCAACTCCCACTATACCGACCATCATGTGATTTCTGGCGATGCGAGCGCTGTCGCTACTTTGGCTCCGGCTCATGCCGTTGGAGCACCAACCCCCCCGTCTCAGATCCAGCCCCACTTCCGGGTCTGGCGTCGCCTCGCAGCATCTTGCGCGGAGTCTGGGTGATTGGGAAGTAGAGGACATTGTTCTTTTGGCGACCGTCGACGGAGACTTGTATGCCGCCGATCGTAAGACTGGCCACGAACGCTGGCGTCTCGAAGTCGAACTGCCCATGATTGAAACTATTCACTACCGCGCCAACAGCTCGCCTACCGACGAAGACTTTAACCCCGTTGACCACTACATCTGGGCTGTCGAGCCTAATCAGGATGGCAGCTTGTATCTGTGGATTCCCGGCGAAGATTCTTTGGCCGGTGCTTCCATTGTCCAAACCGGCCTGACTATGAAGAAACTGGTCGAAGAACTTGCGCCCTATGCCGACATTGAACAGGCCGTCATTTATGTGGGCAGCAAAACGACTACTTTGATCACTCTCGATTCCGCCACTGGTCGCGTTTTGAAGTGGTTTGGCGAGAGCGGAACACACATGAATGAAGCCGAGAGCTGTCTTCGCCCGACAGCACCATTTGATCGCGAAGAGTGTGCGTCCACAGGTGTCATCCGTCTTGGCAGAACTGAGTATACCATTGCCATTCAGCGCGAGGACGGAAAGCCTGTGGCTATGATCAAGTATCGGGAATGGGCCCCAACAACTATAACCAAGACCTTCTCCAACAATACCACTCTAGCCGGGCTTCTTTTGACGACAAATACATAACTTCTCGCCATGACGGCAAAGTGTTTGGCCTGGACTATGGCTTCAACGAAGAAGATTTCCATGAAAACAAGGAGCTTGGTTCTACCCTTTTTGCTCGAAAGCTGCCTTCTCCGGTTGCTCGCGTGTTTGATCTATGCCGCCCCCGTGATGCTGGCCAAGAAGCCAATCCTGAGCTAGTTGTTCTTCCTCAACCTGCGCCGCCTTCGAAGAATCTGCGCGAAGAAACGGCTCGTTCTACCAGCATTTTCCTCAACAAAACTCACGAGGGTAGTTGGTTTGCCCTTTCCGGCAAATCGTACCCCATGATTATCAATGCTCCTGTAGCACTGATGGCCATGGATGGATTGATTGAAATGCCCAAGTTTCTCGAGTTTGATGCCCTTTGCAAGGCTCTTGTTGGCACACATACTCTGGGTCTTGTTAGCAACGGATCCAAGTCGAAGCACGTACCACTTCTAGACTCGGGTGAAAAGCCCCAGTCCAAGGTTGAGAACACATACGAGTACATAGACTACACGCCTCCACCTCCAGCTGATATTGTCATTCCAGACCCGCCATCGCTCATGGATCGGGCCAAAAGCATACCACAGACAATTGTGCGCCTGGTGGCATTAAGTATCATTGATCTCGTGTCTAACCCTGCACTTTTTTGCGTTCTCATCTTTGGTTTATTTTATTACCAGGATGATGTGCGCCGCTGGATTCGTGAGCGTGTCAAACATGGCTGGTTGCAAGATGCTGGCTCTAGCCGCAAGCGTATTCGCAAGTTTCTCACACCGATGGAGGAGCGCGAGAATCCCCTGGAGACATTTGACAAGCATACTGTTCCGGTCCCTGCTATCCCCACGGCTGACATTCCATCTGAGCCCATTACCCTTAAGGTCCCCAAGGTTGAGCCCTCCAAACTTGCTACCGACGAGCTTATCAACCCCGAGGAGAATATTGCGAATACTGATATTGATGCCGCCAAGGCCAAGGTTCTCTCTGATAACGAATCTGACACTAACAAGGATGCTCTTTCTATTCCTTCTCCTGGTCCTCGGGCCGAATCTCCTTCTCTTTCTGACCATGCCTCTCCGTCTGGAAATTCTGCGGATACTCCCCCGCCAAAGAAAAAGGCGCATCGCGGGCGTCGTGGTGGCGTCAAGCACAAAAAGAAGAAGAGAGAGACGTCGCAGAGTAGAGAGGATGTTGATCCTGCCCAGTCTGTTGAGGAAGCCGTCATGGGTGCCCTCAAGATTACGCAGCAGCGCGAGACACAGGTTGAGCCCGACATCCACTCCATTATCGAAGATCCCGAGAACCTTAACAGCCCTCGTCTTCGTATGGGGCAGTTGGAAGTCGATATGAACAATCAGCTTGGAACTGGAAGCAACGGCACGCTTGTCTTTGCCGGTCGCTTTGATGGCCGTGAGGTTGCTGTTAAGCGTATGTTGATACAGTTTTATGACATTGCCTCACAAGAGACTCGTCTTTTGCGTGAAAGCGATGACCACCCCAACGGTAATATTTTTCCTTTTCAACATACTTTGGATGGCGCGGTTACTAACATACCACAGTCATTCGTTACTTTTCCCAACAGTCTCGGGATGGCTTCTTGTATATTGCCCTTGAACGTTGTGCCGCTTCTCTGGCCGACGTGGTTGAAAAGCCTCACATGTTCCGCCAACTGGCTGATGCCGGACGTCAAGATATCCCTAGTGTGCTGTACCAGATTACCAACGGTATCAAGCACCTACACTCTTTACGTATCGTCCACCGAGACTTGAAACCTCAGAACATTCTGGTCAACATGGGAACCGATGGTAGACCGCGCCTGCTTGTGTCCGATTTTGGTCTGTGCAAGAAGCTCGAAGGTGGCCAGTCTTCGTTTGGTGCTACCACTGGACGTGCGGCCGGCACATCTGGCTGGAGAGCTCCTGAGCTACTGTTGGACGATGACGCTCGTGACATTATGGAGTCTAGTATTCACAGTGGCTCTGGCACTGCGCTTGTTGGAGACGGCATGACACCTCGCCGTGCTACACGGTCTATTGACATTTTTAGTCTTGGCCTGGTGTTTTACTATGTCTTGACCAATGGCGCCCACCCGTTCGACTGTGGTGACCGGTACATGCGCGAAGTGAATATCCGCAAGGGCCAGTATAACTTGGACCACCTCGAGTCCCTTGGCGAGTTCCGGTACGAAGCCGAAGACCTGATCAAGGCCATGCTAAACGCCAACCCAAAACAGCGGCCTCCAGCTCACGAAGTGCTCGCACATCCCTTCTTCTGGCCGCCCAAGAAGCGGCTCGCCTTCCTTGCCGATGTCAGTGACCACTTTGAAAAAGAGCCTCGCGATCCGCCTTCTGAGGCGCTGCAAGAACTTGAACGCCACGCGCCATCGGTTACCAAGGGCGACTTTTTGCGGGCATTACCGCGCGAGTTTGTCGATTCGCTAGGAAAACAGCGCAAGTACACGGGTTCTCGTATGCTGGATCTGCTGCGTGCGCTGCGTAACAAAAAGAATCACTATGAAGATATGAGTGACTCGCTAAAGCGTACGGTGGGTGCGCTGCCGGACGGATATCTGTCGTTCTGGACGGTTCGGTTCCCGATGCTGTTGTTGGTGTGCTGGGATGTGGTATACGTCCTGGGCTGGGATAGTACCGACCGGTTCCGCGACTACTATGAGCCGATGGGCCTTTGATGTTCTACTGTTTTTGCTCGATTTAGTTTTCTTTTTCTCTTTTTGTTTCCTATTTTGATTATGAGGGGGCGGGGGCGAGATGGTAGACTTCATACATAAAAGCATGGCACATACTGGGTTTGTTTGTTTTTTTTCTTTTCTTTTCTTTTTGTTTTTGGTTCTTATCAAGATGATTGTTGTTACATGACCATTTTACATTTTAGTTGTTTCGACATGGTGTTTCTCGTTAGCATTGTTCTTGATAAATTTAGAGTTATCTGTTTCCATCATTCCAGCATTCGTCACTGAGTTGGCCATGAGTAATGTATACTTCCAGCGGGTTGCTATACTTGGAGATCTGCCAAACACAAGGAAACATCGTTACCTTTGAATGTCTTGCATGGGAAGAAACCTCGAAGGTGAGGCTCACGCTTGGAAGCCATGTTGAGGTGGCGCAGGACAGATTTAGTATAAGCGCTGCTTGCTAACTTGTGTGAACAAGAGCGGCTAGCGCAATCGTTAGATGTAATTACACTAGGACATGAGAATGCATATTCAACTATGCAAGGCAATGTTGCCTTGCATTGAATGGGCATTTACGGCGGTTTGAAAATGAGGCGATGGAGATGCTTGGTTGGTGATGATTACCCCCAGAGAAATGCCTTGTTAAGGTCGATGAGTTTGGAGAATAAGAAGTCACATTTCCGGCTACATATAAGTTCATTGCAGACCACTCTAATTGGCAAGCGTTACTCAGACATCGCGTCATCAAGCCCCTTCACCCTTCCAATGAGCAGCAGCCTGCCCCCTTTCAATTTTGGTAATACTCCTTCCTGGTCGCCCTTTCCCCTACCACGTTGGTTGAGCAGGATTTGACTCGTTTGGCAGTCCATTTCGATGGAAAGGCATTCTACGAAAGCCAAGGCCACTATACGCCCGAGCAACTGCTTGAGCTCAGCCGGCTGTACGCGATGATTGGCAGCTTTCAGGGTGAGTCGGAATCTGACGGCTATGATGACGAGGGTGTTGAGGTTGAAAGGCCTACGACCAAGTAAAGAGAGTATATCTACCCTTGCTACTATGTTAGGAGAGAGTTGCTGTATTCTTGCTACTTTATCAGGCCTCATATGCGTGTCAAAAAGAGGTTTGGACTAGTGTTTGCTCGACAAGGTATATACATGTTTCCACAATCTAGGTTTTTGTCCCAAGTTTCTGTCCACATTTTATTCGTTGATTGCCTTGAAGCACCAGACGAATGCCTCCAACAGATCAAAAGTGATATATTCTGTGCTGATGATCTGTGGTGCTTTAGTTCCAGTCACACAATGGCAGGCGTGTGATAAATAGCTGGGCGGGACCAGCTTAAGCCTATGAATCGTTGCCCCAGTTATCACTGTGATTCTTATTGCAATCTCTTCTTAAAGAACATTCTAGAATTTCAAAGAGAAAGATACAACATGGGCGTCAAGACGACAGATGAACTTTTCACCTTTACAAACTCTGATGGCTGGAGTAAGTGCAGCATGTGATGCAGTACAAGGTTGACAGCTAACTGTTAACTAGCAAACTCCATCATCGTTACAGTCACCACTAACGAAGATGCCGACGATGCGGCCGAGCAAGCACTAGGAGTAGCTTCTGACAACGGGCCCGTCGCCGACTCCGTTGTCAAGAAGACCAGCAACAAAGTACAGGAGTCAAATACCGAAGCGGGGGTGCTGGCCAAGAACAAGGAGAAGCAAGTTAGAGCGTTTGAGTTTGGTAGGGCATTCCTCCAGGTTACTGGACGTAGCACATGACTAACATAGCCAGTGGAATGGACACCGACTCCAGCGACAGACATGTCGCTCAATCCGCAGCTATGCGACTGCAGTGATGCCCAGATAGATGACTCGGGCTCCGAAAGCGACTCGTCAGAGTCAGAGTCAGACGGTGGCTACGAGGACCGTTACTACAATGAGGACTGAGTTCATCCTAATAGTGCCGAGTCGACACTGGTTCATTTTGATGAATGCCATGTCGTAATGACTGCGACCTTGGATGCAGGTTCAATATAGTTTCTAGTTAAATTTACTGTGTCAAGTGGTCAGTTTTTAGTCTCTGTATCGTGAATTTTCAGCGAACTTTAGCTACGAAGAATGCCAGGTGGGCGACTCTGGCCCGCAGGCCGAGTACACACTAACGAATACAGATTCCATACAAACTGCCGGCCGCCATCATCTCCATCCTGTTGGCAACAGCCAAATCGTGCACACTCCCATGTCCGATGCCGACTCCAAAACTGCCACCGAGGACAGCGTCGACGGCGCAGAAACCTGTGCCTGCTGCTCCATTTCCATAAAAGTCACCTGCTGCTGTCTTGGCTGCCACTGCTGCGCATGTTGTTGCGCTTTTGATGGACACGACCGGCTCGCTGCCCTACAGCAAGCTGCTGACGCTGAGCGCACGCGACGAAACCACTGGTCTATGCGCAGGCGGCTGCACGGGCTGGGCTGGTGGCGTG
>JACYXV010000788.1:0-10603 GCA_016859225.1 Thielaviopsis cerberus
AAAAAAAAAAAAAAAAAAAAAAAGAACCGCCCAAAAGCCCCCAACGAATTTCCAACACAACGGGAACGGAACGAAAGTTGACATGTCAGGATAGGGAGAGCACTAGATGGCGCAGTGGAAAGGCCGCAGCTTGGGTGCAGGGCGAGAAAGGGAAAAGGGTGATGATTGCCGGTTTCTTTTACGCCAGAGGGGTGTGTATGCAGGTGTACAGCCCGCAAACGGCAATGGCCCGGTCATCACGATACGCAAAGAATGAAGCCAGAGGGCTATGTAATAGGGCGAGTAGGAGATACGTAGGCACCGCTCGCTCATTCTTTCTTGATACTAAAATGGCACATGCTCTGGGAGGCAGCTGCCGATCCCAGCGCCACGTCGCGTCTTAAAGAAGCTGTGGCAGGTATCACGGAGGTGTTTAATACTCTCTCCTTGAATTTGGCTTCTGTAGTTCCTGACATGTCGATGTAGACGACTAAAACAGTAGGTGAAAGCATGCATCGATATCGGCGAAGCTCCCTGGCCCTGTGATTTCATTCCACAGACATAGCATCAAGGGCAGGTGCATTAGCCAAGAAAGGCCAATATTGTACCAGCTTTATTGAACAGGAAAAGCCAGCATTGCACAAGCTAGATACACATTCTCTTATATGGACGGCTACGGTCCCTCTGTTTAGCCAATTCCTGTCCAGTCAGCTATACAGCCATGGTGTCGTCATGACATCACTCTCATAATCACCCTATTACCACAACCTTCTTGCCATCTTTTGAACAGGCCTGCTTTGTTGTCGTCATTATGAACCTCTAACATCATCAGCCTCACGCCAATTCGCTCATTTTGAGTCAGGAAAAGGAGAAGAATCGACAGAGGTTTGTACGACAATAGCCGTGTCTGCAGCAAACAAGACATTTTTTTTTTTTCGTTTCACTAATATAAGAGGTACTTGTGGTATAAGCGAAGGAAAACTAACGTGACAGACCAATGAAGATTTCTCATATTTCGTCGGAGCTTCGCGCAGGCGTCGGCGCCGAAGGCATCAAAGAAATGCCGTCCTGCCATCTTTCTGTTGTAAGTTTCTTTTTATAGCATGGGTTGTGGAATGCATGTCAGAAACGGGAAGACTGGGCGGTATGAGCAGGCGACCCTGCACAAATTCTGATATTCTAGTGAAGCAGACAATAGAGATTCATGCCGTTTTATGAGCTTAGCAACCCCCCCCCCCCCCCCCCATACGAGGAAGACTTGGAAGGGAGAGGGAAACTTGGGCAAAGGTTCAAAGGAATCATGTACAAAGATACACAAAGAACCCTCCATCGGATCAAGCCAAGTCTGAAGATGTGTATTTGCTACAGGAGCCCCTCCATTCCCTTTTAGTCCATCGTGTTAAACAAGAAGACCTCTATGGCGGCGACAACTACTCTACATTGTATTGCATGCAAATAAGTGGAGACTTACTTGTACGACTCTGCTTGCTGGGCTTTGCTTTGCTCTAAAAATGGCTCTGCTGATATTTGGAGGCAAAAAGAGATAGGTAAGACAAAACGCTCCTAAACAGAAAGGAGGAGAAAGAAAAAAAGACTCAACCCCCGCTTCCTTAGTAAACGCAGCGAGCGGGTAAGCGGGCAGAGCATGTGACTTTTTTTTCCCCCTTCTTCTTTGGAGGTGAGAAAAGGCACATTGAAACTTCTTGGTACTGGGTACGCGTCGATTCGCAAAGACGGCACGCACGCAGGCTTTGGTAAGGACTAAGCCAGTGGCCAGTGGAGAATACGACCAGTCGAGTTTTCAGCCAACTCCATGCTTTGTGCTAGCTAGGCACTCCAACGCAAAAGAGAAGAGGGGAAGTTACTCAAGTGTCCCTTGCGTCCTCTGTGACGCATCCAAAGCTTGCTTGCGTGCATGTGTTGGCTGGCTTACACATTGTTTTTCTGCAGCGGCCTGACCCAGACGCTTGAGTTGTCCTTTTTTTGCTCGTTGTTTATCAGAGGCGGAGAGAGAATATGCACATTCACATCACATGGTTGTAGTTAGTGGAATAACAAAAAAACAACGCATTAGCTCATTCGAGGCGGCAAATATAGTCCAGTAAAAAATGGCTGTCGTAATATTTGTGTTATGTTTGTACATTTGAAATGGCTATTGCTAGGGTCTAGAGTTAGGGTTGTAAAAACACTTGGCAAAGTGAGGTTGTTTGTGGAGTTTGGCTCTCATCAACAGCGACGCAACTCAAGACCCCAACCCCCAAAACGCCGCCCGGTACCGAAGCGAAACGAAGCGAACGAAACACACACACACAAAAAAATAAATCAACCAAAGGTCAAATCAAGTGCCGCCACATTTTATGACTTTGCCTTAGCAGGGAAAAAAACAAAAATCAAAGCCTGATATCATTCTGCAAACAAAACGATCAAGGCCACTTGATGAGGAGGAAAGACAAGAGAAAAGAAGAATAAAGGACGGACGTCTCATAATGGAACACGTACAGCGGCAGCCTGACAACTGGATCTTGAAAACAAAGAAAGAACAACACAGAAGGGGAGGGGGTGAAACGGCCAAACCCCTCTGCTCTTGGCCCGCTGGCTCATGTCCGATGCTGGTTTTTTTTTTTTGTGTCGGCAAGCTACATGCTCTCTACTGGCACCGTACTAGAAGTCGAGCTTGATGGAAAGCTCTCGGCTTCACCGCTTGTTTTGTTGCGTTTGCAGTGGCTTGGAAATACACAACATTAGCTAATGGCAATGGCAATGGCAATGGCAGTTACGGGGTGCCTGTCTGTTTGCACTGCTGAGATACAGACTGGATTAGGCATCTATACCCTAATCGACTGCAATTGGCTCTACAGAAATTGCTGGCTTCTCCTCCTTTTCTATGCTTCTTTTGCCTCTTATACATTCTCTTTGCTTTGCCTTGCTTGCCCATTTTTATACGAAAAGGGCGTGTTTGGCAGATAGCTTCTCATTTCCCGCACACCTGTAATCAACCACTGCTTTTAACCCGACTTTTTATCCTTTACCCTGTTCACATGTGGGAATAACCACGAACCTTGCCTGTCAGACAAAGAAGCTCTCGTGAGAATAGCAAGGATAACGCCTTGTATTTTTCATGGCCTATTTTTCTCTGTATATTGCCAATAGCACCGGTTTTGTCTGCGGGCTCCATTTGACCATTCATGTGTTTGTGTGTGTCTCTAGAGCTCAGCATTCTACTTCTCTTCTGGCCTTGCTTTTCGCGTTTTCTGTGCTAGGTTGGTTCAAGCTGTCTTTTTTTTTTTTTAATCAAGTTCATTGAAGTCTTCATAGAACCGAGGGTTATGAAAGACCTAGGTATTAATCTGGTACCTACAGTGGCTGATACTGCTAATACTAAATGCTAACCAAGGTATGTACATGGAAAAACCGCTCTCGAGGGGCGGGCGTTGAGGTAGCATAGAATTATGAATTGATGAAGGGGCGAGCAAGACAAGTACCGCACATAGTGCCCAGTTAAGGTAAAGTAATACTCAGACGCATTCAGGGTGCATAAGGGTAAATTCTTAGGTACGCTTCATACAGGCATACAAAGTACATAATTCTGGCATGTAAAAGTCAGACCAGAATAGTATCTATAGTAATACTCTACATCCATATTTGGACAGATTGTGGCATCAGCTGATGCAGCAGATTTTGAGAAGGGCAGTTTTAAGCACTGTATTGCCATCAAAGCTTTTTTAGCGACACCTTTACTTACTTTGTAGTGAGCCTTAGTCCGTCTAGAGGGACGATTTATGAATCTACAATAACAGAGAAGAAGAAAACAAAACTAGAATGGGCCGGATCCTTCGGGGGGGAGGAGGGGGAGGGCTTGGTTGCACAGAAAAGAGAGAGCGGTCTGGGTAAATGAGAGATAGTAAGTTATGTTTCCCCCCACTCTTCAGGCTCAAATACACACAAGAGGGTGTGAAGGAGGTTCTAACAAAGTGTGGCATTGAGGCTTTGATGCTGACAAACGTGTGAGAAGTCAATTCTATATGAATCTTGGCTCATTGTCGGACGGAGTCTAGTCTTTGAAAGTGAGAAATAATAAAGGGGAGAACCCAAGGAAAATTATGCAGTCAGTAAAATCACAGTGTAACCCCGGATCAAGGGAAGTAAGGCAAGCTGGCGAGTTGGCGATTGGCAAACAGCAAGCCAGCTAGAGGCGCAGGTGTTCTTTCAAGTGAACCTGAGAGTAACGAACAAGAAGGAAATTGAACCGAGAGTCTCCGCTATCGGCTGGACGGAGAGACGGAGAATGACCGAAATAACACCTGGCTATAAACGAAAAGAAAGTGTCTCAAAAGAAACAATGAACAAGATGACATGTCTTGGAAATTTCAAACCGCCAAGGGATTTCATCGACGTGTTTTCTAGAACATTTAATTTAGCCCTTTTCTCTCCAAGAAACTAATAATCTCGAGTCTCGTGACCTGGCTCCAAATGAGCTGAAGGAAGCCTCTTTGGAGACGGCATTATGGCTGAGATGCCGGCCAAGAGTCGAGAAATTACTTGAACGAGAAAGCTTGAAATCGTCATCACATGATGAGGGGGACCTTGTCTACTTGCTACTCTCTGGATTGGGTCTAGGATCTGTGACTTCTCCCCGCACTTCTTTTTTGAGAGAAACGAACCTGGAGAAAAAAAAAAAGCAGACAAAGCGCAAGATATAACAAAACTGGGTCCTTTGGGTAGTATCGTCACTAAAAAAAAATATCAAGATTGATGGGCTTTATAGGTGGCCAAGGAACAAGGGCGCCGGCGTAATACGGAACAAGCTTTCCAGGCTGGTTAGCCTGATATTCCTTGCCCTTCCCGTCGGCCGGGGAAAACAACAATTCCTCGTACGCTTGTTGGTGTCGGATCGTGAGTCATGGAGTTTAGCTTCAACAAAGGAAGAAAGATGTCCTGTAAAATAGCTGCTAAACTAGAGGGTTAAAGTGTAGTGCCTTCAAATTCACATGTGAATGAAAAGTTTGAGCTCTTTCCGTATTATGTAGCCAATCAGAATCATACGCTCCCTACGCCCACAAAATAGCTTTCATCACAGAGAGAAGGCTGTGACTTTTAACCTAAATTAAAGTGGTCATCTGGTGTTTGTCTTCAGATCGTCATCTCCTTCGGCCTTGGTGGTTTTGTACGTCGTGTTCCTTTTGCTACTCCCTGTACAGTCAATCCGCCTGGCCGATTTCGATCTCCCTTTCCTGATTCGTTGCCGTTGTTTCTGTCACTGACTTTTTTTTTTTTAACCAGATCGGTTTCTCATTTAGCCTTGAGTCTAAAAGGAGCTCATTCTCATAGAAGCCTCAGCTCGAGCCTGATTTGATCAAGCTGCCACGATACCATCTATAAAAAGCCAGCACGTCCCAAGTTGTTGCCGCCTCCTTTAAACTTCCGCCATCAAGGCCCATTTACACCGTTGAATCGAATAACCCAGCGAGCCTAGGCTTGTCCTCTGTATCCGCCCCTCCAGCCACTATAAAAGTAAATCCATTACCCACTGCCCGTCAGCACGCCTTTTTAAGGCTTTATCCTCAAGATAACTCCCTTGTCCATAGGAACCAGAGAACAGATTTAGCAGGCTTGAGTTGTTCCGGAAGAAAGCGACTGCTACGAAAACACAACGCTTTATAGCGCAACAAAATTCCCTTCCCGCCGCCCTTTTCGCAAAACCCACTTTCGGCTTGACAGCTCGATTTTCTACGGGAGCGCCGACTTCCGGTTGTTTTTTTTTTTTTTTGTTTTGTTTTTTTATCCACTGTCAGACTTTTCTCTGCGTCTTACAGTCGTCTTTTCTTTTGTGAACAAGTCCCGAGTTGACTGCACTTACTTTATCTTGTTGTCCTCTGCTGTTTGGAGGTGCAGCTCTTTCGTTTGGTTCCTCTTTGTTCCATTTGTTCGGCGACAATTTGCTTTAGTTCGCTCCGCTGGAATTTGTCCTGGCTGTTTCTTTTTTGTTCTTTTCTTGTTCCCCTTATTCGTCATTGTGACTGGGAAACTCTCTTTCAGTCTTTACTACTTTCTCTCCCCCCTTCTTCCCCGTCAGACCATCATAATCATGGCGATATCACAAGCCATTGCGGCTCGCTTTAAGGCTGCTGCTGTCAAGGATGAATCTGGCGAGCTGTTCATGGGTCCAGAGCAGTTTATCAACGCCATTGCGCCAGCTGGCGAGGACTATGTACGTCTATTCTGCCATCATTGAAACTAGCCGTGTTTAAATTTCAGGAATTCGTGGCATTGGTTTTATGCGCTCCAAAGAAACCCGCTACATTTCTTGCTCTACATGTTCTACCTACAACTTTTTTTCTACGCTTCCAGACGAGTTTCTGGGTATTTAGTGTGGAATCCAAAACTAACAACTGGCTTTCTCTAGCACCGGATCCACCGTGACCAGTACTCGGTGCTGTTTAACGTCGCCGACCGTGAAAACGCGGGAAAGATTTCTCTCGCCGACTGGGAGGAGTTTGAAACGCTGCTCAGCAAACCTGATGCCGAGTACCGGATTGCCTTCCGCCTCTTCGACATTGGGCGAACCGGCCGTGTGTCCTATGAGGACTTCAAAAAAGTCTACGAGACCAACCGCAGCCCCGATAGCCTACCGCTTAACCTCGACTCAGAGTGGATGCGCCTGCACCTGGGCTCTGCCAAGCACCGTCATAACCTAGACTACGAACAATTCTCACAGCTGCTGCGTGGTCTTCAGGGCGAGCGTATTCGCCAGGCCTTTGCGTACTTTGACCGGTCTTCTTCTGGCCTCATCAGCCCGGAATCGTTTGAGCGTATTGTACGCGAAACCTCGGGTCACAAACTGTCGGATCATACACTTGCGCATCTGAGCAAGTTGTGCCAAGGTAGCGACTCGGATGTCCAAACTGGTCAAGTATCGTACGCAACTGTTCGTGCGTTCCGCAACATTATTGACAACATGGATCTCATTGAGAGAATCGTTGTCAAGGCTTGCGCCGAGAGCGCCGACGGCAAGATTTCGCGGGAAGACTTTTTAGCGCATGCTACCCGCAACGCCCGCTTCCAGGCTTTTACTCCTGCTGAGAGCGATGTGCTATTCCGCTTTGCCGGTGTTGACATTGCGTCTGGGCGCCTGGCCTCCTCCGACTTTCGCAAAGTTATTGACTGCGTGTGGAGGAAACCCGTGTCTCTGGCGGCCGAGGCAACAGAAAAGGCCAAGAATGAGTCCAAGTTAACTGTCACACAGCAGGCTATTGTGTCTAGCTACAACTTTGCACTGGGTTCGCTGGCTGGTGCCTTTGGTGCTTTCATGGTGTACCCCATTGATCTAGTCAAGACGCGCATGCAGAACCAGCGCAGCGGTGGTCCAGCTGGTACAGCGCGGTACAAGAACTCGATTGACTGCTTCCAAAAGGTGGTTAGAAACGAGGGTTTCTTGGGTCTCTACTCGGGCGTGCTCCCGCAGCTGGTTGGAGTGGCGCCTGAAAAGGCCATCAAGCTGACTGTAAACGATCTCGTCCGCAACCACTTTACCAAGAAGGACGGCTCGATTGCCCTGAGCTCTGAGCTGCTGGCTGGTGGTACGGCCGGTGCCTGCCAGGTGGTAAGTTTCATCCCATACATGTAGACAAGCCAATCCTAACATGCTGTAGGTCTTCACCAACCCTTTGGAGATTGTCAAGATTCGTCTGCAGGTGCAGGGCGAGGCGTCTAAAACTAACAAAGCGGTGCCCAAGCGCTCGGCCATGTGGATCATTCGGAACCTTGGCTTCCTGGGCCTGTACAAGGGCGCGTCGGCGTGTTTACTGCGCGACGTGCCGTTCTCGGCCATCTACTTCCCCGCCTATAGCCATCTGAAGCGCGACTTGTTTGGCGAGACGCCCAGTAATCCTCTTGGCGTGCTGCAGCTGCTGACGGCTGGTGCCATTGCCGGCATTCCAGCAGCGTACCTAACGACGCCGTGCGACGTGATCAAGACGCGTCTGCAAGTTGAAGCGCGCAAGGGCGATACGCACTATGCGGGCCTGCGCGATGCGGCGAAGAGATTTGGCACGAGGAGGGCTTCAAGGCGTTTTTTCAAGGGCGGTCCGCGCGCATCTTTCGGTCATCGCCGCAGTTTGGCTTTACGCTGGCGGCATACGAAGTGCTGCACACATCGTTCCCGCTGCCGGGCCACCTGTCACCGAAGAAGGAGGTGACGTACCTGGGCGATGAGCCGGCGCTGCATGCGCCGTTTGTGCGGTCGCGAAATGCGCTGCGCGCGGTGTTGGATCTGGATGAAAACTTTGGGCGGGTGGCGGCACCAGATGCCAAGACGTGGAAGGTATTGGACAAGGCAGTGGAAGCAGTGTACTCGTAGGTGGCGGCTGTGTGGAAAGAGAGAAAGTGTGATTGTTTTTATATACCCCTCGGGTCCGAAGCAAGGCGGGACGACTGACTGGAGGAAGAACGGGCCTGTACTGTATTTGATTGTTCCGGAGTTTTCTCTATTTTTTTAATTATTTTTCTTTCTTTGCCTTTCTTTTCAACGAACCCCCGAGGTGTTTTACTGTTTATTTAGTTTCTGGAATAAAAGTGATTTTTTGTTGCTGCAACTTGTAGTCACGATGTTGATGGCGTCATGTGAGCCCCAGGTGAGACGAACAGGACCACCACCCTAGACACTGAGCTTTGTTTAGCTTCCCCTTCAGGCGGGTTGCAAAGCCACTATAGCGAAATGACAGCATGCCTGATAAGATAACACAGGGTCTATTTCAAACGCGCTTTCTATTAAAGGTGGCTCGTTTTTAGGAGGATACGAGAGCAATCTTTAGCCATTTCTCTAACTCCTTAGTAGTCGCTTTAAATTCTGCCATTCGTTTATTTTATATTTATTCTGTAGCTTTTTTTTTAATACTTGCCAACCCTCACAGACTTTTCATCTGTTGATTTATATTGGAACACATCTCGCAGAAATGGGCTTTTTGGCCGCCATCTCGGTGCTCTTTGGCTGGGTCTACACGACGTGCTGGTCACTCTCGTTTTACCCGCAGCCGCTGCTCAACTACCGGCGCAAATCCACTGCCGGGTCAACCATTGATTTTCCCTTCATCAACACTCTCGGTCTGTCCTCTCCTCTTTGAATCTTCCGTCCCATACTAACCGTCTCCCCAGGCTTCTTCGCCTATGTCACCTCCACGTGCTTCATGTACTACTCGCCGCTGATCCGTGAGCAATACGCCGCGCGCAATAACGGCCATATGCCGTCTGTGGCCGCTAACGACGTGGCATTTGCCGCGCACGCGTTTATCGCCTCGGCCGTCATCCTCAGCCAATACTATCCGGGTGTGTGGGGCTTCGATGCTGCGGGGGCCACGCGCGTCAGCCGCTTCATTATGGGCACGTGCTTTTGGGGTGTCTGGTGGGGCGTTGTATGCGTGGCGCTGGTTGGTGACGCACACGGCGACGGCGCGCGAGGCGGCAGGTGTACCGCTGGTGCCGGCGCAGGACTGGTGTGCGCTGGACATGGTGTATGCAATTTCTTACGTCAAGCTGGTGATTACGCTGGTCAAGTATGCGCCGCAGGTGGTGCACAATTACCGCGCGCGCAGCACCAAGGGCTGGTCTATTGGCGGCATTCTACTCGACTTTACTGGCGGTGTACTGTCTGTGGCGCAGTTGTGTATTGATTCATACCTGGTTGGCGACTGGACGGGCATCACGGGCAACCCGGTTAAGCTGGCCCTGGGCAATCTGTCCATGATTTACGATTCCATCTTTATTGCGCAGCACTATGTGTTGTATGCGCCCAGCAAGGATGCAGAGGCCGAATTGGATGTAGAGCGGCGGCAGCGATTGGACTAGAGAGCCAGCCGAGGCCAAGGTCGGGGACCGAGTAGTTTAACGCAATAACCGAAATCATCTCAACCAACGTCCCATACTCGACGCCATCATGCCGTCTGACTCAGATCCATGTTTTCATCTTGTTTTGTCCGTTACAGTCCGGGCCTGTCTACTCGCCCTGTGCCACTCAAGTACCCACGGAAGTACCTGGTACCACGGTCCATTGCACCAAGTACCAAAATGGAAATAACTGGCGGTGAGCCTTTTCTGCCGCCGACAAACTACTTGCCTATTTCCCAAAACAGCCGACGCGCCTTGCTTATATTGGCCTGCACGCGCCTACCCTTTTGTTCTTGGACATTTCTCTCTTGTATTTTTTCCCGGGGGGGAGAAGGGCAACTGCAAAATAAAATTTTGCTCTGAATCACTCGGGTTGGTATAAAGCAGGCACGTCATGTGATTCGGCCGTCCGATAACGACCGAGTATCAGACGCAACTTGGAAGGCATGGGCTATGAGCAACAATTGTTGGTGGGGTTGGTTTAAGTGATTGGTCATGATGACTGGGAGGCTCGACGACCATAAAGAGAGCGAGAGTGTCCCGGCTTGGATAGTCTTTCTTTCTTTTTTCTCTTGTTATTGATTCATCGTGGCTGAAAAGAGGTGTCTTGAGAGCCAGTGACGTTTGCTAGCGAGGCGTTATACTCTCTCTTTTGGCGGTCTTCTATTGACTCTTTTCTTTGAGTCTTTGGTGTCTCTTTTTCGTTTTTTGTTTTTTTTTTTTTTTTTTTTTTGTTTTGTTTTGT
>JACYXV010000789.1:0-10597 GCA_016859225.1 Thielaviopsis cerberus
GGTTATTTTGACTGCCGCTAGCCTTTTCTTTGTTGCTGGGGTGTTTGACTGCCTCTGCCACCACCGCCATTGCGTGCATTTCGCTGCGCCTTTTTTCCCGAAGGTGTAGAGACAGGGTCGCCTGCGTTTTGCGCAGACGGAGCCGCCTGCTGTCTTTGCTTCTGGTGGAGGTGTCTCTGTTGCTGTTGCTGTTGCTGCTGCTGCTTTTGCGGCGGCGGCGGCGACTGCATCTGTGGACTGCGGGGAAACGGAGAAAAGGCGTGACTGGAACTAGCCGTGACGCCAAACTGTTGGTGTGCCTGTTGACCTGGGATAAAAGAAGTAGTTTCGGCCCAGGAACGAGCGACGGGATACGCCGACTCCTTCAATGACTTGGGTGCTTTGTTGTTGTTATTGTTATTGTTGGCGGCTCTTGATTTGCCCTTGCCAGTGTGCTTAGAACGGGCGTTACCACTGCTGCCGCTGGCATAGGCATTTTCCTGGGCGAGCATGTTCCGGATTAATTGCTCAGACTTCCTATCGTCTTCAGCGCGTTGCTTCATCCTGGACTCCTCCTCACGCCACCACTGCTCAAACTGCTGCTCAGCCTGAATCTCATGCAGCGGTCTGTTGCGCACCTGTTCCTGGTCCACTTGGCGCTGCCGCTCTTCCTGCTGCTCGTCAAAAATGACCGAGAGGCTCGGGGGCGGAGCGGTTGGCGGGGGCGGCAGCTTCATGGTCAGCTTTTGTTCTACCGGCGAGGTAGTTGCGCCTGGCAGGAGAGACCCGATATTGAGCGGTCGCGAAGGAAGTGACGTCATTGACAAAGAGGGCTGTATGGAAGACGATGAGCGGCGGGTCGTTTTCGCAGGAAAATTGATTGCAGAGCGTGGGTCGCGGTCCATTGACGGCGAACCAGAATAAAATTGGCCCAGTGCGGGTGAACGGGAAACAGACGTCTTCCGAGGTTTAGGTTTGCTGACGCTCTGCCAGCCAGTTTCGTCATCGAGAGCCGCGTCTTCCATGGCTTCGGAAATCATTGTGGGCTGCACACCAAACGCATTCTGCGCCTGCGATGCCCACGGCGCTGCAAGCGGAGGAAAGCTAGAACTATCGCCAGACTCGTCCCATACAGAGAGCTCGTGTCTTAACCTCAATTTCTTTTTGCCCTTGCCCAAGGAAGTTCCATCTTGGTCTTCCTTGATACGCGCTTGTGGCGTTGGCGTGAGAGGCTCCATGTCCATTTCAAACATCATGCCATCGTCTTCGGCGCGCAGCTCTGGTGACATGACCAACTTAGGGGTATGTTGTAGAGATTTGTCTCGATCTTCCTTTGCCTTTTTGCGGGGACCCTTGGCAAATGGCGACAGCCCAGTGGGAACTTCAAGACTTTCCCGACGCGCCTTGGATGCGACCATAGGGTTTTTGGGGAGAGCCTTCCAGGCTATTTCCCGGCTACGAATTCTGTGCTCCTCTTCAATGTCGGCCTCGAGATGCTTGTCCAGTTGGGATAAAATTTCAAGTCTATTGCATCGGACATGCGGCTGGGCACAAGACTGGTTCTGCTTGACGACTTTGTCGAGATCCTCAAGGATGGTCTCTTCCATATGATCCAAAAGGTGGTTCTCAAGGAAACCTTCAAGCTGCAGACACACGTACTCCAATGACGCCTTCTTGAAACTGGAGACTGGCGTAAGGCCCACCTTATTAAGGATGGTAGCCATGTTACGCATAGTAACGAAACGGCCCAACACGCTCTGACAGACTTCAGTTAGGCGGTCAATCATGAGCTCGTTGGCAATCTCCATGACTGAGCACACTAGCTCGCCAAGCTCATCGAGATCTGCAGTCACCACATCATCAAAAATCTCAGTGCCAACATCGGAGTAAATGTGCTCTAGGACATACTCAAACGCACTGGGGTCGATGTGACTGAGATCAACCACAATCGGAGAGCCAGACTCAAGGCTTTTGAGACGGGGATTGAGCCAGGCACCCCTTGAACGGCCGTGAAATAGAACATGAAAGAGCGGGCACCGCTGGCACATCATAGCCTGATGAACCAGCACGTCCTTGCCATCGAGCTTGAGAAGCAAGTCGCCGCTCTCAAAGAACCGGGGGTCGCAGATGGCCTTGCGGAAGTCGACATTCATTGAAAGTCGGGCCTGAAGCTGCGACCGTGCAGCGCCTTCAAGTGTATTCATGTTGAGCTTTGATGCCAGCTTCATGAGCTCAGCACGGACTTGACGATACCGGTGTGACATGTGCGGGGCCACACGCGAGCAATTCCATATTGGTACTATTTTGTCAGTATACGCAATAGTGACCAGGTTCAAGAGACCGTAAATGTCGAGATTCTGAAACTCAATCTCCATCTTGAAGTTGCGGTATCGGATAGAGAAGAATTCAGAGACTTCGATTGTCTCACCCTTGATGGCCTTGGAAATACAGGCACGGAGGGTTCGGCTGCGCCCCGCCAAAAGCCAGGAATGAACTGGGATTCTGAGATTGGGGGCCGATGACGTCCACATAGTAGCGTCATACACCGTGTTGTCAAGTGAGGCGGCACTGAGAAACTGCGCCAAGTCTGTCTCAATGTCTGAAGACTTGACAACCTCATACTCAAAGTCCGAGAGCTCTTCGCGCTGATGCAGGGCTTTCAGCGCACTCACGGCATCGGAGCTGGTAAAGATATTCATCGCCTTGAAGTTCTTTAGTGGAAAAAGAGCATCAATATCCTCCCAAAGCCTGGGGTACCTGACCTGAGTCAAGTCCTTGATCACCTTGATGTCGGATCTCACGACAGAAAAGGCACCAAACGGTGACGCGCGTACGGCAACAGCATTCGTCATCATAGGAACGCGCTGGAACTTGTACGTGCCTCTCTTGGTGTCGTTTTTGCCGTTCTTATCCTTGACAAGATCTCGCTCGACCCGCCGCCACACGGCTCCAGACTCGGTGCTCAGAATCACAGACCCATCCTCACCCACGCCGACCGAAGTCGCCGCATCCTTGCTCGCATGCCAGATACGCTGTGGTGTCGAAATAGAGCAGCGAATCTTGGCGGGGTTGGTGGTAGACGACATCATACTCGCTCCAGTTGCCGCTGCTGCGTTTACGTTTAAAACGTAAACTTCTCCGCTGACCGTCAACGCTGCAACAGTATCGCCGCCAGAGAATACACAGTCAACCTTGGTAGTGCTGCCGTGCCTTTTCTTGTTGCGCGTCTTGTTGCTACTGGCCTGGACGCCTAAGCCGGCCAAAATGTCTATTGCAGGGAAATTGACAATGTTGTACCCGTAGTTTGTAAAGACAATAACCGTGTGATTCTGTAAAAGACACGTTGTTGCTTTGTCAGTGGCGCACACCATTTTGATAGAGGCCGAGAACAACGAAGGCGCAACCTTTCGAGGCACTATCTGCATCTTTAGAGACCGCGAGTCGGAGTCCATGAGAGCTAGTTGGCCCTGGTTGCTACCCCAGCAGTAGAGCGACGTTGCCGTATAAGCCACCGAGTGAGTGGCCGAAGCAGCTGCGCCAATGATGAACTCCTTTTTAAGAGCGCCAAAAACTTGTCGTGGGAACAAGCTCATCGGCTCATCGTCAGGCTTTGGCGACGGCGGGAGGGTGTAGCCCAACTGGCTGGAAGTGTTTGAACCCCAAGTCCAAAGCCCTCCACTCGACGTCACGGCCATTGTGTGGTTTTGCCCCAAGGCCACCCTGACGATGCTAGTCTCGGACAGCGGACCCTGAAGCGGAACAAAGCGAAACTGTGTGTTCTCATCGCCCAACCCTAGACGGCCTCCACGCCCGACGCCAGAAATGTAGAGATTTGCAAACGGGTCGGTGGTTAGAATGGCGCTGTGAAACTTTGACAGCACTACATCCCGGATGATAATCGGCTTTGAGCGAACCATTTGAGGAATTCCCTTGCCCTTGGGCCGTTCTGGCTCATTAATCAGGCCAACAGTGTCCAAGTACTGGTCATGGAAATACTTGATGATGTTTTCAGGACGGCTGAGCTGGATTCGTTCCGGGTACTGGCGGTCGTCACCATCTCCGACGCCAAGCGAGTTGTTCTTGTTGCTGCCAAACATAAACACCTCGTCGCCAAAGATCTGGTCCCAGCTCCTTTGTTGCTGATCATGGGATATGTCGCTGTCGGTGTCGCTGTCGGCGTTCTCGTCATCGTCATCTCGATCGCGATTGGAGTTGGTCCGGTTTTCTTTGTGGCCGTGCACGCTAATTTTGGGACCACGAACGATTTCCCGCAGACAAATAGTCATATGGTAAAGGTCAAAGGGACTGTTTCCCTCGCGGTCCTTGGTCTTAATGAGACTGCCAATACGGCTTCCAGTTCCGAGAATGTCATTGTGAAACACACTTTGTTCGGTTTCAAGCAGCAGCCGGGCAATTGATATGTTTCCCACATACAGGGCTCTGTGGAGGGCATTCCAGCCATTCTCAGTGTCTTGTACGTACAAGTCAATCGAGGGATGCTTGAGAAGAGCACGAGTGAAACAAATTGCTGTCGAGTGGGTCGAAATAGCAGCCCTTAGCAATAGAGTCAGGCCAGCATAATCCCGAGAGTTTATTTCCGCTTTGCTGATGGCAGGGCCTTGGTTCTTGGCTTGGCCCTTTCGTGACTTGGAAGCCTTACGTGCCAAGGGGGAGCGTGCCAGAGGCGAGGATCCGAGATATGAATCTTTGCCGTAGCTTCCTGACGCAAAGTTACCAGCACTCAAAGACGTGGTGGGGGTTTCTAGAGCACGGGCAAAGCCCTCAGCATCCCGCTCCCAAAACAGCATCCAAAGATTAGCACTTGCGGCCATGGCTACCGGAAAACAGCCAGAAACCTGAAAACAGACAGATCTGTATTGAGAAAAACACACTTTTAAAACACCAAAGGGGCGCTGTGGAAGAGGTCTGTGAGGCGGGTATGTGGCGTACCACAAGCGGAGCCTGAACTGCGTGGTAGCAATAGAGTACGGGTAGTACCAAAGCGGAATATAATCCAAGCTACATACAACAGCGTTAGTTACTGGATAAAGCACAGGAGAAGAAATGGAACAACATGAATGCCGTCGGGCGATTGGATTAAGTTGGCCTGGTGGCGAATGCTTACATACCCACTAGCCAATTGGCGAGTCCTTGGTACGGATATTAATCAATTGCGGTTGGTAAGCTGGAACAAGTTGAGCCGGACTCGACCGACGGGTAGAGTCGACTGGCGATAAGATAAGCCGCAACGAGGCTTAGGGATATTTGCTGGGGCTTTGTGAGACTTGGGGTTGAGTTGAATGATCTGTTTCAGCAAAGGATGGAGCACGAGAATGAGACGCAAGGAGGAGTAGAGAGGGGGAGGTTTGGAAACGGCCAAGAAGATAAAAGTAGAATAGAGAAGTTGAAAAGAACATGGACAAGAGAATAGAAGAAAAGCAGATAAATAGACGAATATAGGGAAATCCGAGGCTGAACCTGCGAAGCACGACCGCGGCGAGTCTGGATATCTTCAATGAATCATGATTGCGATTGATGCATGGCGAATCAAGGAGACAATCGATCGATGCAGTGGCCAACAGAAGCAAAGTAAAACAAAGCTATGGTCAAGGCAATTGGCGATGAGATCAATGGTGGTCATAATGGCTCAGCACACTTGTGGATAGCCTGGTCCATTATAGTGTTGCTATTTAGTGCTTGCTGGACTCACTTGGGCCCACCGCCAAAAAGGGAAAAACCCAGGGCCACCAAGGCTGGAATTGGCCAATCAGCGGCCGCTGCGTACTTGCAGGGTAACTGAGGGCATAGGACTGGCTAACGCAAGGCTAGGCTGGGTAGGGACTAAAGAAGAAAATAGTGAGTGACTTGGTCTGAAGTGCCATGTTTGCAGCTAGCTCAAGTACACACCAAACACTGAAAGTTGAAAAAGAAGAAAGTACCGTAAGTAGGAATTGACTATGCACAGGCGGGGCATGAAGGTATTCATATAGCATTTAGTTCGTGGCAATAGCAGCTTGGCTTTGATACTCGTCAATGAAGCAGCTTGGCTTTGATACTCGTCAATGAAGCAGCTTGGCTTTGATACTCGTCCATGAGAATCAGCGACAAAAACGTACGGGACGCACTTGGAGGGGAACAATGACTGACTAGAGCTCCAGATAGCGTAACATCCGGAACAAGGGAACTGCTGCTTTTATCGATCGCTGGCTTGGATAATCTCAGATGGGCGGATAGACATTTATCAGCGTTACAGACGGGTCATTGTTTTTACCTAGTATGCCATTTGGCGAGTTGAATAAAGGATGTCGCTCTGAGCCTATCCCCTACCATTTACTCTTGGCCATGGGCTCCAGACATCCACGCCTCCCGGCAAAATGGCACATGGCAACAGCATCGCCGACCGATAGCCCGGTGTGGCGAACGGCACCGGCTGGTTGCTGCTTTTTGTTTCGTTTTGTCATTTTGCGCGCACGCAATTACTTAGTAATGGGGCGCTGGCTGCTAGGCGTGCGACATCGCCAGCGTACATTTTCCCGGCCTCAATAGTTACGCCTGCTCCTATTGGCCAGATGCTTTTGGCGGCTGCGACACAAGGCCCTAGGCCCTTGTTCTCCCCGTAGCCCCCCCACCTTCCTTCCATTCTTCAGTTGCTAGGCTCCAGGTCCAGGCACACGACCGACTCCGGTTCGGAAGGGCACCTCCATCTGGCGCACCCTTGTTTTGGAGGTTGCAATTTGCTGCAGAGCACAAGCCAAAGCACATGTTACGCTTTTGACTTTATCCACCGGCGAAGACTGTATGGAAGAAGAGCGCTGACTGGTCAGTTGGGATGCAATTACTACGGCAGATTACTATGCTTTTTGCCGTTTTAGGCGCACCTGCATATTATGAGTAGAAAAAAAAAAGAGTAGGCCCGCCGACATGGGATAATATTCGGGGTTGGCTAATGAAATCGCAACTACACATTCGGCAAGTGCGACCAACTTGACGGCTGTGAAATCAAGTGCCACAGGTGAAACTTTCAAGTACAGAGTAGGCTGGCTAGTTGGAACGCGGTTTCTTGTTTACTGGGTCGATTCGAGCAATTACTCCAGCAACATCCAATTCATCCCATCAACCGACCTTCTAGTCCTTTTTCTCTCTTCCCTTCTTTCCATTCTATTTTCTTACTTCTTTTTCTTTTTTTTTTTTTTTTTTTTCTTTTCTTGTTTTCTTTTTCGTCGTCATTTTTCTCAATTGGTCTTAATTGTGTCTCGCATTTTATCTGACCATTGTTTCGCTCTTACATATTCTTACATATTCGCGTGGCTTTGCTCACCTTAATCTAGATACTCCTCGTTTTGCTGGCTCAACTGATCGATAAGAAACCTACGTCCTGTACCCATCACCCACCATGTCCAACGCTGACAAGCCCCTCCCCTTTGTGTACCAGTTCGGTGCTGGTAAGTAACCGTCTGTCCAATCTTGTGCTGTTGCGCCAAAATGTGCCAGCTACAAATTCTCATCCCAGATACCCAAACTAACCGTTTCATCGTGACTTGCAGGTGCCATTGCTGGTGTCTCTGAGGTTTGTTTGCTTCGTGCCAGCTGTAATACACAGAAAATAACATGAAACTAACCCTGCGCACAATCACTGTTGATAGATTCTGGTAATGTAAGTTTATATTCCGTCTTGCGCTCGCTGCAAAGTTGGAGGTACACACCCAATGGTTCAAAACAAGTGGCTAATGTTGTTTCTGTAACACAGGTACCCTCTTGATGTAATCAAGACTCGCATGTGAGTTTGACTCTCTCTCTCTCTCTCTCTCTCTCTCGACCTCGGGCCCAAGCCACTGGCCCGTCTTGTTTGGCCCGACACCCGGACCGATTTCCATCCCACCGAATAGCGCACGCGACCAATATGCTAATACGCAAATACAGCCAACTCCAGACTACTGCTGCCGCAGGCGAGGAGGCCTACAGTGGCATGTTTGACTGCCTAAAAAAGATTGTCAGAAACGAGGGGTATGTCCAAGCTCACCAGCTCTCGACCGTCTAGACTAACACCCCCTTGCAGTACTTCCCGCCTGTACCGCGGCATCACGGCCCCCATTCTGATGGAAGCGCCCAAGCGTGCTACCAAGTTTGCTGCCAACGACGAGTGGGGCAAGTTTTACCGCAAGGCTTTTGGCATGGACACAATGACGCAGCCGCTGTCGATTCTGACCGGCGCCACTGCCGGAGCCACCGAATCGTTTGTGGTGGTGCCATTTGAGCTGGTCAAGATCCGCTTGCAGGACAAGGCGTCGGCTGGCAAGTACAGCGGCATGCTGGATGTGATTCGCAAGACGGTGCGCAACGAGGGCTTGCTAGCCATGTACAACGGTCTGGAGAGCACGCTGTGGCGCCACATTGTGTGGAACGCCGGCTACTTTGGCTGCATCTTCCAGGTGCGTCAGTCGCTGCCCAAGGCTACCACCAAGAGCGGCCAGATCACCAACGACCTGATCTCCGGAGCCATTGGAGGCACCGTCGGCACGATCCTTAACACGCCCATGGACGTGGTCAAGTCGCGCATCCAGAACACTGCCAAGGTGCCTGGTGTCACTCCCAAGTACAACTGGGCCTGGCCAGCTGTGTTTACAGTGGCGCGCGAGGAGGGCTTTGGCGCGCTGTACAAGGGCTTCCTGCCAAAGGTACTGCGTCTGGGCCCTGGTGGTGGTATCTTGCTGGTGGTGTTTACCGGTGTCATGGACTTCTTCCGCGACATTCACTACGGCCCTGCGAGATAAGCGGGATGGTCTTGGGCGAGGGAGCAATGTTGTTAGGGGGGATGTGTTTTAAACAAGGCAAGGGACAGCGGGCACTTTAAAAGGACTGGGGGGGTATTCTATTCAGGCGTTTTACTTCACGTTCACTTGCGAGTTATACAGAATCATGGCCATGTACGAATCAAGAATTGTCACTGTCACGGCGTAGATGTCTGTGTAAGATCAAAGTCTCAGTCCCAGTGATATATACAATGTACATATGTCCAAGATAACTGTCCTAGTCGTCAAACTTGATCTTCTTTGCTGCCGGTGCCCCGCCAATGCTAATCTTTTGCTTCTGCTGCGACTTCTTACGTGCCTCCCAACTAGGATGCAAATTCGTCTCTCCACCATTCGCCGGCTTCTTCAACGACCCGTCCTTTTTCCTGTCATCGCCCGCCTTGGCAAACGGATCCACGCCCTTCTTCCAAGGCTTGCTATTGCCCTCAAACACGGCGCCGCGCTTTGCGTCCCACTTAGCACCAGCCTTTTCCGCAGCGCTGTCGCCGGCCTGGCGGTGTTTGGCCTTTTCGCCGTATTTCTTCTCCCAAATGGCTTGGCGCTGGCGCTGGCCGAGGCGGTTCTTGCGCGCAGGCGCAATGTCGAGGTCGGATGCCTCGGACTCGGAGCCCGAGACGTAGCCGCCCATGAGCGTGGGGAGAAAGGTTGAGTCGCCGTTGGACTTGGTAGGCTTGGCCTTGGAGCGTAGAGTTTCATCATCAGAAGATTCTTCGGCGGATGAGCCTGACGGCGACACGGACACTGATATGTCCCGTACGCGCACCGTCTTGGTGGGGTTGCCCTTGCGCAAAGGTGTGTCGGACTCGCTGCCACCATCTTCTTCGCTGTCAGATCCACCAAGCATGGCCGCCATCTTGGATATGGCAGCCTCTTCTTCGTCAGACCCAACATTCTCGCCTGCAGTCTCTTCTTCGCCGTCCTCAGTATCAGCGTCGCTCTCGTTGTCGCTGAAGCCGTTAAAGGTCATGTCGACAGGATCCTCGTCGTCTTCGTCGCCGCTGATGTTGTCCATGTTGATGCCCTCTAGCAACTTTCGTCTCATCTCCTCCCGCGAATTTCCTACACTCGTCTTCTTCCCCGTCTTGTCCTCTACCGCGGGCTTGTGGTCCTGCTTAGCCGGTTCTGCAAGTCTCTCTGTCGCAACAACATCGGCCTTTTTGTTGCGCGAGCGCTTCTTTTCAGGCGGTTGCACGTCGAGCACCATGCACACTTCGGCAATAGTGTTGTCCATGACGGTGCGCACGTTGGGTCGGCTAAACAAGCTGCTGGTCACGGTGTGCAGGGCGGCTTTTTGTTCGTCGCTAATATCTGGCCGGGGGATACCACGGCGCACGAATTCGGGGAGTTCGGGGTGCTGGGCGATGGTGGGGATACGGTTGAGCACCGAATACAGGTGGGCGATGGCTGTTTGCTCGAGATCGAGGGACTGCAAGTGGGCGGTTAGCAGATGGGACTACTATGGAATTCACAAACACACCTTGAGCACTGTGACCTCTAAATCTAGCCGCGCCTTCTTGTCCTGCGACACGCCTGGTTCGCGGAGTCTCTTAGCCAGCCGCTGGCGCTCAAAGCCTTTGGCGGCCTTGATGGCCTTGAAGAGCTCATGGCGGTTTTTGGCCAGAGCCTTTTCGATGGTGAGGACGTCTCTCTTGCGTTTGACCATTATTTGTAGATTCGATTCGGCAGTTGAACCGAGTTGTCTGCGTTGTGTGGAGGTTCTTATTGTTCGTGATAGTGGTGATGCTATGCTTGGTGTTTAGTGGCTGATTTTGGTTCTTGCCTCCAACTTTTTTTTTTTGTTGATTTTT
>JACYXV010000790.1:0-10600 GCA_016859225.1 Thielaviopsis cerberus
AAAAAAAAAAAAAAAAAAAAAAAGTAGCTAAAAAAAAATTGTGGCCCACTTGGAAAATAGCCAAAATGGCATGCCCTTGTTTTTCGCAATCATTCTGTCGACCTTTGTACACGTCAGACTGGCATTTCATCTTTGTCGCAGGCCTGATTGCACAATCCTTCATTTCATCAGAGCTTTATCCAGCATCATAATTCACACGTTCATTTGTTCTGCATTTACTCGCGATTCACGATACAGCCTTTTTCGTACTGCATTCCGGTGTTTGACTTAAACGTCGCGTTGCTGCGATACAGCAGCGCCCAATCTTATTAAATCATAATATTGGGTTACTCCCCCAAGTCTTACTTTGTTTTATCAATTGGCGTCTACCCACAGCGCACTAGCTGAAACTTGACCAGAGAGACTGGCTTATACAGCTTCTATTACGCGTTTGCTTTGGACAGTCTTGCTGGATCGTGGGTTTTTGTCTTTTGCGGCGTTGATTTTACGTACGAGAGACTGCTGCCAATTCAAAAGGCACATTGCGTATCTACATAAGGTCCAGTGTCCAGCCTCAGCGCCATCGTCTATTGACGTTGTTATTGACTTCCCTGGGTTAAGTCTTGAGTCTTGGCTTGTCTTGCGCCTTTTGTTTGTTTTGACAGCATACGTAGACAAGACACCTGCAAGTTACACAGGCTCGGCTCAATCTTTTTTCCTCTGCGTGTTTATTTCGGCCATCTATCTCCATCTTCCCCACCGACGTCATGCTGGATCAATACGCGCCGACGACGGCCAAAGAATTGCAGCCTTTGGATTTGTCGCAGCAAGAGCCGTCAAGGGCCTTTCCGGGAAGCTCAGCTCCCGCATCGATACCATCACTAGCCGTTCAGCCACAGATGCCGCCTCAACCTCAAAGCCCACAGCAGCAACAACAGAAACCACCACAGCTACAGCATATGCCCCAGCAGCAAGCCCCGCCCGCTTCCTATTCACCCGACGACGACGAACTCGAGCTTCCAGTCGTCATCATGTCTTCGGCACCTCTAACTATGCCTACGGCTCCACAGCCCTTGATAACAGCCAAGCCTCCCACAGCATCACGACCCCCGTCCACGCTTGCCGCACAGTTTACACCGATCGATCCAGTGTATGTGTACGTATAAAGCCTTCAAGCTCTAGCTGAAGCTACCCTAACACTCCTATAGATCTGCTGCTTCTAATAGGTCGCCTCCATTGGCGTTAGCTACCCCTAACGTGGGCCACGCACCCTATACGGCTAATAGTGCACTGGAGTTGTCTTCTTGTACACCCACGTCTACAAACGCTACCAAAGAAACCGGACGCTGTTTCATGACCAGTTTAGCTTTGCCATCTCCAAATGTGCCAGAACCTGCTGCGCCAGGCAACACATCCCGTACCGACTCTGACAAGAACACAGACAACACAGCCCGTACCGACTCTGACAAGAACACAGGCAACACAGCCAATACAATGGACTCCGGGGCTGATATCCAGGCCTATAGACTGCAAACCCCACAGCGCCAAAACCCCGCCTCCCCTACGAGACTTGAAGAACTGAAAAATTCATCTCTCAAGTCGCCGTCAAACGAGCCCTACGAGTCTGAAGACTTCCTCATCCAAACCATGAGCTTATTGGAACTTGTCAAGACGTTCCCGGACAGTGTATTTCGCCGTGTTGTGCGTGAACGTTGGCGGTCTAGCATTGCTGGCAGTGACTATCACATGGCATTTTTTGTGAGTGTCTCTGCTTCTTTATTCTGTTGTCCACTGTAAACTAACGCTCAAATAGGTAAATATTTTGTTAAAACAAGCCGCCAGTGAATTTATCCGGCCGTCCTTTTCCAAATTTGGCCAGAAAATGGTCAAGGTTTGCATCCGGGAGATTATGAGACATGTTGATTCACACGATTTGGACTTGGTTTCCGAAATCGTGTTGGAAAAAGCCTCGAATGAATTAATGGACAAGATAATGGCTCATCGTCTTACAACTATTGAGTCGCGTAATCTTCTCAATATGCTGGCGCGTGCTGAGCGGCTAGGGTACAACAGCGGCGACGTTATGGAGGACGGTGTTGATGCTAACGAAGAATCGGACTTGGATTTCGGTGTCGACGTGGTCACTTCTGACGTCGGGGTTGTCGCCGCCCCCCCTTCCTCCCGAGTCCAATTCTGACCTTGCTCCTACTTTTGCCTCTACTGTTGCTCCAAAGGCAAATATCGTCGACACACTCCCCATACCAGAAATCCCCAGTCAATCCCTGGAAGGTTCTGGCTCATCAGTTTCATCTGGTGTGCAAAATCGCGTTGCCGATTCAATATTTCAAAGGCCGCCTGAGAAATACCTCAATGGGGGTGGCAGGCCATATCAGCCGCACTGCCCTGCAGGCGAGCCACCGGCCATCGATAATGACGAGTACATAGTGTACTATGCGCAAAGCGCGGTCGATACGGTGGGATTTGACCCGAAACACAAATGCCCAACTTGCTTGATGATCTTTCCATCAGCCAGGGCAAAAGACGCTGTAGGTTTTATCTAGGCGTTCAACTATTCTACCGGGTCTAATTACTGATTTCACTTTATAGCATTCCCAAAAAGGATTATGTACCCTTCCTCGACATTTTTCCAAGGTATATGGCTGCAGGTTTTGTGGTACCAATCTTTCGTCATCATATAGCCTGAAGCAGCATGCAACCACTCACGCCTGTGGTGATTATTCAAACCTAGGCCAGACGCCTGAGAACCCCAATAGTCCTGGGCACAGTTCAAATTTTACGCCTCCGCTTGCCGTCCCCAAGTCGGCGTTTACGCAAAAGCGACGCAAAGTCTTTGAGCCGCCATTTGAGCAAGATGCTGATACGCCTCCTAAGCGTCTGAAGCTCCCTGCACAACCTGTGACCCCGGTCTCATCCCACGCATCGGTTTTGCCGACTATCCAGTTTGACTTGCGACCATCAAAAGGCACACCTCACCCTAAGCCTACACCCAAATTTTATGAAGCATCTTCGATCGTGACGCAGCTTTCCCAAAAGGTTACAGCCCCCAAAACTACAGTCAGGAGAGAGGCTGCTGTTTCCTCACCCACAAAACCAAGAGTCCGGCCGGAAATCGCCCTAGAACAACCAGACTCTTACATCTATGCGCATCTTTCGACTCAAGAATATAACCAGCTTCAAAGTGAACTTCTCGCTGGCGACGAAAGATACAATGGTCGTATAGATGAGGCTCTTGCAGCTGGTGATTTTTCTCAAGTTGAAAAGCTCAAAAAGTCCCGTGCGACAAAGCGCAGCATAGCCCGAAAGAAGTTTAATGTACGCGTGCCCCGCGGCCACCGATACTCGGCAATTTCCAGATGGATACCAGCGACGAAAGGAAACGAGACGGGTGACGATGCCAGTGCAGATGCAGTTGCTGGCGTCCAAACCAGCGCTGGTGTCCCCCAAACTCTGGATCGTGGCTCTGCAAAGCTTGAGAAGTGCCCAACGACTACCCCGAAAGCCACAACGCCACAAAAAACTTCACGTGATGTAGCACAAGTGCAAACATGTACACGACAGAATGGATTGCCGGGGTTGCTAGGAAATAACAGTTGCGGCGCAACAGAGAAGGACTCTACTATGCCAGAGTCTGCAACGGCGTCTGGCAGTGGCAGCTTGAAACCCATTGACAACCTGACAAGAGATGCAGTGCAAATTTTGTCTTCAGATGACAGTGATACAGATGATTCACGTGATTCGATTCCTGCCAAGTTGCCACGACCCAGGCTCAAATGAAAAAGTGGGATGGGGAAGTGGACATTATGTATATATACATTTATATAATGAGGTTAGGACTTGTAGCAGTAATGAAGCAAATCCTTACTTCTTTCTATATCAAATAAACAACACGACTTGAACTCCGGGGGATTGGCTCGATAGAGACTGTGCTTTGCTAGTTTCAGTGGAGGTAAAGTGAACAAGCCACAGTCGGAAGAAGAACAAAACATTGGAGTCTACAAACAGACATAGCTTGGGGGGTAGTGGCAAGAAAGGCTTTGAAAGCTTGATATCATTGGTGTGTGTGTACGCGTGTCATGAAGTCTGGTGACAAGGACTGGTGGGAGATTTTGGACACAGTGAAACCCGGGTTTATGTGCAACGCACGAAAGAGGTGGTTGATGAGTACAGTAAGGAGCATGGAGTAGAACGGATGAACGGAAGCTTAAAAGTGTCCAGGTGAGCGGATGCTTTGGGACAGAGGGCTTGAGAAGAAAGAAGGTTGTAGAGAAAGCCATATGACTGGCAGCCTGCGAGGAGGATGAGACGAGCCAAAGGAGAGGAGGGGGGTGGATTGTAGATAAGGCCAGGAGATGCATGAAATGTTTTTGTGTATCAGTACCGGGAACCCGCGTTCTGTGGTTCCTGAATGCATAAGCAGGATTTACAAGTGACAGCTCAAAGGTTTTATAGAGTTCATTTTGGAGCCAGAGTTGCAGACCAATATTGGGAGCTATCAAGTTGGCTTTAAGACAGAGTAGAGTAGGCTGGACACCAGGAAAAAGGAGGAGGATCGTCGATGAGGGATAGATTTTTGAGCATGAAAAAAAAGACGAGACGGAGACAGAAGGGAAACATGACAGGAGGGGATGAGGCAGGGTTGAAGCGTAGCAAGAAGCCTTATTTTGGCTACTGCGTTGCCGCTGTGAAGCTGGAGTGGTGGAGGGGAAAAGCTTCACGAGGATGCTGCACTGTTTGTGGATTTACAAGTAACAGTCGATCCCGCAACAAACCAGCGTAGCATAGAGGCAAGACACACGTCAGATTCCAGGTCATCAATCCTGTAGTCTGAATCTGCGTACTCACATGGTACCGTGACCGAAAACCTTTCAAAGAAGACACGCACAAGGGGGTATAGACGCCAAGTGATATCAATGGCCTGAGACGAGGAGTCAAAACAAAGACATTTTCGAAAGAGAAGAGAGCACCGAGCTACCATGAAAGAGCGGCTTGAAAACAAAGTCAGCAAGGATGTAACATGTAAAGGGCTTATGGAGGATATTATTAGAAGCTGGTGCCATGACATTTCGTCTGTTATACTTGGAGGGGTTTTTCTGTGTCTCTGGGCAACTTGATTAGGACATTACCCGGGGTCTTTGTACGGTAGCAGAAGATGCTGCAAGCAAGAGCAAGACACAGGGAAGGGGAAGAGCAAGACACAGGGAAGGGGAAGAGCAAGACACAGGGAAGGGGAAGAAGAAACGTCTGTAACGAGACAAAGAGTCGAGTAAGAGAAAAAGGAAAAGAAGGGGGAGTCGGAGAATTTCAAAGGGCTGATGCTTGGTTTTGCCTAAAAGAACAAGACCCAGTCAAGCGACTTGGCATTGTTGGTTGCGAAATATTAAAGCAATAGCGGTAAATGAGACTTGACCGTAAAGGTACAGTAGAAACAAGAGCTTGGTGATGGGTTAGTGGTGTCCCTACGCTGATTGAATATGTCGGTTGAAAGTTGTCTTGAAGTTGGGGCATAGAGGTGTAAGTCCAGCTAACCCCTGGTACCCTTGATCCCTAGGACAGCTTTTGGCAACAGTCAAGTGTTTTGAAAATGGCCAGGCCCGTTTGCTGTATCTGGATATGATCGTCTGTGCTTTTTTCTTGTTAGTCGATATGTTAAGGTTAGTGAGAGGAGCGAAAGAAGAGAGACTGGGATGCCTGTCAAAAGAAGGGATGACAATCGGCGAGGCGTGAGGCGAGACAGGACGAGACAACAGGTAGAAGGGCTGAACCGAGGCAGAAAGAGGCTGCAGAGAATTACCGTGCAGCGGGAGAGTGGTCGGCTGCGTTTAGGTGAACAAGTCGGGCGTCGGTTGTGTGCCAGCCGCTACTATCGCGAGGTATTGGGGAATGCCCGTGTCGCTCCGAGGGCTCAAGTTTGTTTAGTGAATAGCCTATGTTATTGAGGTACAAGCACAGGACTTGAACAGTACAAGCACAGGACTTGAACAGTACAAGCACAGGACTTGAACAGTACAAGCACAGGACTTCAACAGTACAAGCACAAGATACCAGCAAAAGTACAAACACAAAACACCAGTAACAATACAAGCACAGGTGTCATAGAGAAGTAGACAAATATACTTGACCATATCCATGTACCCCGGGGCTGACCCCAAATGGGACAGACACTGACACCCCTTCTAGCCCTCTTACTGTGCCACTCCTAGCTGGCTGTTACCGATATCGTAGAGAACATTGTTTTGCTTGTCCTGCTTTCTTCCCTGTACTTTTCGTAGCACCCCTACGCTGTTCTCTTGGCTGTCTTGTTTGTCAGCTTTGTGACCAGTGGAACGCGCTTTCCTGGCTTGCTTGCCTCTTCTCTCCGGCCCCTCTCTTTTCCATTCTTTGCCTTGTTGTCTTGTCTCGTCAGCCAGACTGTCTTGTTCCTTTCCGCCTCCCAAGAATAGGGTTTGTTGTGGGAAGCCGTCGAGAGGAATCTTGGTGTAGCCATATTTACTTTTCATCCTCTTCCTCTTCCTCTTCTTCTTTCTCTTCTTCTCTTTTTTTCTGGTAAGCATTTTGCCTGGCCTTTTTGCTTCTGTTTCGTTCTTTGTTTCGCATCTTCTCTTCTATTCGCTCTTTTACTGGTGGCCGTGCCATTCTTTTACCAACCGCTTTTTCATCACCAAATATTTGCTTCGTCGCTCATTCTCAGTTGACCTGTTCTTGGGCTACTCTTCATCACTGGCTGATATAATCACGTTCTTTACTCACTGTTTTCTTTACTTTGCTTCTTCTCGGCCGGCTGTTCACTCTTTTTTATACCTTGGTCTCTCGCCATCTTTGCTTATTCTATAAGCGTGTCATTACTGCATTTACGACACCATCTTTGTTATTCTCTTGTACCTTGCTGTGTCATAATCTTCGTATCGACTAAGCCTGTCTCTCTCTCCTCAGTGTCTTTCCTTGACAAGATCTTGTGTGACCTTTTTGGGATAAGATTTTGGTCTTTCCCTAGCAAGATTTTGGTCTTTCCCGAACAAGATTTTGGTCTTTCCTTAGCAAGATCTTAATCTTTCCCTAACAAAACCCGGTTCTTTCCCTAACAACACCTGGGTCTTCCCCAACAAAACCTTGTGTATCCTTCACAACACAGTATCAACAACTGACAGACAACCTCCGCCACGTTTCTGCACCCATTGCAGTCACACTGTCTCAGACTAATCCCTTCTTATCTGCCAAACCAGCCTTAGCCTCTCTACAGACGTCGCTGCGTGCCCTTGACCGTCTTAGGTCGCGGTATATGATACTGTCCCATCTCTCCTAAACTAGCGCTCTTCATTCATGCCTGGCCGTGATTTGAGTTTGTTTGATCTCCCTGTTTGCATTGCTTGATTGCTGTCACCCCGCCAGCTCAAGGAAACCAACCACTTCAACGATATATAGAAGACCTCAACTCCTCTGCCCTCATAGCCCTCGGCCATCGTCTCTTGTCGATTCATATTCAGTCGTCTTTTGTTTACCCTCTTTCTGCTCTTCAGTCTCTCTATCCAACCCAACTGCCAGACAGCTGCACTGCTACCGTTCAATCACACCCTGTTGCGACACCCTTTATTGAACCAGGGTCAGGTCTTTTCTGGGCCCTCTGATCGCTACTGTCTCATCTCGTGCAAAAACCAAATTAAGGCTGGAGCAGAGCGCTTCACGCCCCGGTCGCCTATTTGCTGCTTGCTTGCAGCGTCGAGCCCCATAACGCAAGCCGCCACGCTTGCTGGGTACCAGCGCTATAACTCCTGACTACCAGCCTAGTCTGGTTTTGTCCACATCATGAGGCCAAACTCTGATTCTCGTGACCGTCACCGTGACTTTCCAACCGTAGCGCCCCTCAACCTTCGCCGTCTTCGTTCGTTTCGCAGCAAAAACAGAACCCTCACTGGCCAGACACCCACCAGCGCTACCACTCCAGTTGGCGAACACATTTCTTCGCCCCTGTCTGCTGGCGCCAACCAGAGATACTACCATCACGGTCCTTCGGCTTCTGTCTCGGCCACAAACCTCACTCTAGCCTACTCTCCCCTAGAGTCCAACCCGGCTGTCCGTCTTCGCAACCACTCTGTTTCCGCTGCTACCCCTCGCCATTTTCACTCGGCCCGTCCGACCGTGATCCATCAGCACGGGTACACCCAAAGCGTCAACTATACGGCTGCTGAGGCCCAGAAGCGCTACGAAGAAACCCACGACCCCAAGCTTTTTGAAGGCGGCCTCTTTATCAACGGCCTTGCTGCTCACCCGACTTTTGCTGACCGGCCAGCAGTGTCGACGCCCCGTGCAAACTTGGTGCTTTCTCCAGGCGGCAAATCGCGAGTACAGCTGCAGCCCGCTCTGAGAAGCCCTGGTGGACATTTCTATTCGTACAATCAGCAGCAGCAACTGTCACCCGAAAAGACTCACATTCTGCAGTCTTCTACTATCACGATCCCCTCGAGGTGAGTTGGTTTCCTCTCATCCCAATTGCCATTGTTGCACACTCGCATCCACGTGAATCCCATTGACCCTTTGGCGAGTTGGTGTGTAAGACGGATATTTTGGTGGGCGCTTGTGCTTCTTTGTGCTATCAAACCTTCTTGCTATTTGCTAAGCATTACGCCATCTGCATTCATTCTAACATGTAGCCATAGACCTACTCGTGAGCCAGAACTTTCCAACCTTTCGCCCTTGCAAAGAAGCCCCTCGGGCCCTCATCGCAACGTCCAACTTGACATTGACGCCGCTTCTTGGCGTAATCAGTCATCTTATACGCAGCCGTCGCCTCCTTATTCCAGCAAATCTCATCAAGGCTTCAAACCCAGAAATAAAGGCCTTGCACCAGCTCTTCAAGTTGTAGCTTCTGCAACAATGTCTGAGACTTACGACATCTCACCGCCCAGCTCGCCCGACCTCATGTCCCGTGGCCAAAGCCAAGAAAAGGGCTCCAGCAATGTGTCGCCATTCAACTCTTCCGATGACATTTCGTCTTCTCAAGAGATGCAGACTCGCAGTGAGCGCAGCAACATTCCCGCCATCGCCGCGAGCGCAAGAACCAGGCCCTGCGCGCTGCCAGCTCTCGCGAGCACATGAACCTGGCCAAGACTGACGAGAGCGGCCGCCAGATATTCAGAGTGGCCCAGGGCCAGGGCATGCGCTGGGACGCCATGACTGGAGAGCCGACTCTGGGTCCTGGCCGTTCGGCACAGGTCAAGCCGGCCGAGTACGCTCACGATATAAGCAAGTCACCCAATACAGAGGAAGTCGGCGACAACAACAACCCCATGCATGTAGCCGCAATGAGACTGAAAAGCCCGCAGAGCGCGCTTGGCAGCCGGACCAAGAATAAGCGTTCAGCTTCGCAGCCCGTGGAACAAGTACAGAGCCGCATCCCCCAAAAGTCGGCGTACGCGCAGAAGCCTCAGTCGCCACAAATACAATCATCTCAATCGCAGACGCCGCCACCGCAAGTCCGGCGCGAGGTTTTCAGCCCTACCGATATCCCGGAGCTGCAGATGCGGCCTGAGTGGAAGGGCGGCAGTGGCAGAACAGCCATTGTCAAGCCGGTCCGCGACATTCAGACGGGCGTCAAGGCCCGGCGCAATCCTTCGGTTTCGAGCATAGCATCCCCTGTCAGATCTGAAACAGGTCGCGCAGTGCCAGTAATTCGCAGAATGGCGCCCTCCAAAATAAGGACAAGGGCAGAGTCACGCCAGTGTCGTCGCCCACTAGTAGAAGCAGCAACGAAGACAGCGCATTGGCCAGCCCTGGCGCTGAGCGGGTGGCATCCAACTACCCAACGCCGCCTAGCTCGGTTGATCGCAAGACGTCTCATGTGCAGGCTCAGCCCCCGTACAGCAGTGCTCAGCAGCATGATGTGCAGCACTATTCATCTCAGATGCAGATGCAGCAGCAGAGCCCGTCGTCGCGCATAGTGGCTACCAAGTCGTCGATCCGCAGGAAGCCCATGCCCAGCACGGCGAGTATTTCTAGTACCGACTCGCCTGTTTCTGGAGCGCGCGATCGCTCTTCCTCCATGACTGCCTGGCCGCAACGTGTGAATGAAACCGAATCTCCTGCGCAACCTATTCCTGTTCCATCTCTCTACATTCCGCCTGCTGCTTCTACTGCTGCACCGTCTCTTTCTGCAGTGCGCTCGCCCGTTGAGTCTATTCCCGAGTCTCCTGCCTACGAGCCCGTACGACCGCCATCGTGGGTACAGCCGCCGTCTCGCTTTAGTGTCACGACCGTCGGCACTTCCGACTACGCCGTTTCTCCCGAGCTCAACGCCGTGCCCGAGGACGATTCAATTCCGCCGATTCCCAAAGACCTTTCCGAACCGACCTACATTGGCTCGTCATCGCTCGAGACCACGTCCGAGTCGATTCTCAGCAGACCCCGGCCTAAATTTGACAACGGTTTCGGCCGTGACGCCGATATGCCCATCAAGATTAGTCTCGGCTCGTGGCGCATGGCCCGCGATGGTGCCAAGCCCGCTGCGGCTCCCTCGTCCTCGCTGGCCCCTGCCGCCGATACACGCCTTACTCGCCAGCCATCGTCCAGTTCTGTGCGCTCTTTCAACAGCACCTTCAACTCGGACACC
>JACYXV010000791.1:0-10599 GCA_016859225.1 Thielaviopsis cerberus
GCTAGGATATCTCGCTCTCACCGAGAAGGCCGGGGTTCGATTCCCCGTATCGGAGGCTCTCATCATCTTGAGATGTTTCTTTTTGTTCCCTTTTGTCCCCGGACACGAGGAAGTTGTGGACAATGAACGTGCGGACAAACTGGCCAACAAATGCGCCATTAGCTGGCCAAGCGAGCTGTCAAGGCTCTTCCAGCCCTTCTGGCCTTCCGCCGCCTTTCCGCTGCCCGCGATAGGCACCCTAACGTCACCGACTTCTACGTGCTCTACTTCCAACCTGTCTTTTTTTTTTTCTTTGCCGCCTTGCTTTCGGGAGAGGGATTCCGGAGGGAGTCCGTGACCCCTGTCACACTGGTTCCAGCTGCTTGCTCCAGATTTATCGTCACAAGCCATGGACCAGGCCTCCCCAAACCTGCACGTATCCAGCATACGGCCATGGATCCCCATATAGTATGCATAACTTTTTCACTTTGGGCCATCGCCTGGTTCCCTGTTTTATCACTCCTTTCCAGTTTCCGCCCGCGTTACCTTTTATCTTTCCATTCATAAAACTATCTACTTCCCAAAAATAGCTTCCTGTCGTATTACGAGCCATGGCGTCGCGAGTAAACAGGTTTATAGAGCATATCATCATCATTAATAATCTTGCTTCGCAACATCGAGTTCTTGGGCCACTCATGCGTCTTGTCTCCCTTCGCTCGACTCTGACCTCCGCGCACCAAATATGCGCTCTTTGAGGTTCTGCTTGGGCCCCGGGGACCGCTTTTCATACAACGGCTTGTGCTCATCGTAAATATCATGCTCATCTTCATAGTCGACATGAACAAAAGCACGCTCGACATCGGCCAGACCCTCAATCTTGCGCTGCAGGGTCTGCGAGACGTCGTGAGAAATCTTGAGCGGGGTTGACTCGTCCATGATGATGTCAACTTCAACATAAAACTTCTCGCCTGCGTGGTAAGCACGGCACTTTAGCCTGTTAGTGAGGGTGGAGTGGCAACTAAGTTAACAGAGGACGTACCGTGTCGACCTGAAGAATGCGCTCGTCGTGTGTCATACACAAGTAGACGAGTTTGGAGATAAACTCTCGCGGGGCAGACTTGCCTACAAGCAGCCATACCTGCTCAAAGGCGTTGGACACCCACGACACAAGAATGAGCAGAGCAATCAGAATGGCGCCAACAGGGTCAAGATACCAGACGAAGCGCTCACCAACAATGGACATGATAAGACCAAATGAGTTGACGGCAATGTCGTTCCGGTGGTCAATCTATACATGTTAGTTGGCAAGTCCTGATGAATTTGGAATAGTGCCTTACAAAGAAAACGTGCACGCTGGGGAAACGGCGATAAGTCCAGCAGTAGCACATGAGCGAGGCCTTGGCAAAGACCAGAGTTGTTGTTAGTACGGTACTGTGGTAGAAAAAGGTAGGGGAGTAGCTTACTAGCAACACAAACAACGACAATGGGAATGACATCGAGTTCCTTAGAGTCCTTTTTTCCATCGCCCAGACTGCGCGCAGATTCAACCTATAGAGTTCTGGTCAGTTTTCATACAAGGTTTCTTATGCGTGTGTGATAGACTTACAATGAGCTGGATGGCAACAGTAGTCATCAGGCAACAGAACAGGATCACACCAATAGTTTCGATCCGACGGCGACCCTACGAGAATGTTAATTGCTGCCGTGAATCAAGTAAGACTGTCAGACTGACTACAGGATACTTGTAAATACTCGGGCGGTTCGCCATACGCGAGGTGATGAGCATGACAAACGACGAAACCAGATCCATCTATACTTCTTGTTAGCATACATCACATAACGCACTGCGCATCTAATTCAAACTCACAAACGCATCTGCAGCTGTAGCAAACAGCGCTAGCGAGCGCGTCGACACTGCGGCATACACTTGAATCACAAATAGACAAAAGTTGACTGCGAAACTAGCATACACGGCAAACTTGACGCGGGGGCCCAGCTTCTTCTCCTCCTCGAGCTGCAGTCTCTCTTCGTCTTCGGCGCCGAGAAACTGGTCAATCAGCTCATTCTGGCGCGCATAGAACTGGCGAATTTTTTTCTGATTGCCGTTAGGGTGCTCTGCCTTGATGGTGTTACTGGTAATGTCGGCGCGGCGGTGGCGACCGAACTGCAGGGGGTCGGTAGGGTCGATGGCGGGAAGGGCAGTGGAAACAGCGACCTTGGGAGTGTCGGTGCCGTTCAATACTGTGTTGTGCGGTTAGTAAAGGGGTCCTGGAGAAACCTAGAATATTTGCGTAGTCGGGCTATATATTGTGATAGACAAGAAAATCTACGTACGTTGTGGCTGCGGGACGGTTTCGAGAGTTGGCTCGGGCGTCATGGTTTCGACTAATATGTTGTCGTGACTTTAGAGATTCCGTTTTTGGTGTTTTATTCGTAGGCGGTTAAAAAGGCCTTTGTGGCGCTGTTGTCAATACCAAGCTTTATGGCGGGTGCAGGCTAAGATGTGGCCAAGATAAAGCCAAGATTCGCTGCAGTGAAAATACGCAGAGTTTGACAAGTCTAGAATAACGAGGGTTTTGACTCAAGCAAGAGATTTGGACAAGCTGTGGAAAAGATTTTCTTGAGGTTACTCAAGAGTCGCAAAAAGCGGAAGGCACGACCAAGTAACCAACCAAACGAAACAACAAAATGGAAAATCCGCTATATAGGGACAGATTAAAGAGGAAGAAGAGGAAGAAGAAGCAGACAGGATACTCCAGTAGCACAAACGAGACAGGCGGACCTTGTATTTAATGTACTTGACTAACGGAGCCACAATGAAGAACAAAAACAAGTCGGTTGCGCTTGGAACGGAGACGCAGTAAAGCCCGCAGAACTGCCAGTGGCGGTAGCGCGGCGAGATAAGGTTGAATCAAGACACAGAATACAATTACACCTTGGCTTTGGCTCTCACAAGGCCCTGACCAACTTCCTGCTACCAGACGGATTCTGCTTGGCGCTGCATGTTGGGCCAAGCCAAATGGGTATCTGCGTTTTTCCATGTGTCCTCCTTCTTCTTTGGGGAGGGCGCCTTTTGGCTGGCTTTGTTGGCTGCTGACAGCTTTATTCCTTGATGCAGTTCTACCAGTGCAGGCTTGTGCCAGAGCAGGTTGAGCCGTCCACGTTGCTCACTGTGTCATTGTCATTCGTACGTGTGGTTTGTAGAAAGTGCATGTCTGGCGTTCCCTCATCCTATTCCGTCAGAGTCGGCAGAAACGTACATTTCATGTATTTCGTGGCGCAACGATACAAGTGACTGAGCTATCCCTGATGACATCAATTCACAGGCTCGCCTCGTTCTTTGTTGTTGACTGTGTTTATACTTCTCGCTAATGAGGCGAGGGTGAGGCAGCCTCCCGAGTCAATTTCATCTTGTTCTGCCGTTTTAGCTGCACCAACCGTTGATTGTTTTCTAAGATGTTGCTTGGATTGATATTTTACATGCCTTGTTAGAAGCCCAAGCGCCAAGAAAAAAAAACAGCTCAAGAAAAAGACAAGCGGGAACCTCCCAATGTGTATCACAGCTTAGATTGTCTCTCTGACGGCGGCGGGTTGGGTGGCAGGTTTAGCCGAGCCCTGTTCGCTTATAAAGTTACCGCGCGAGCTGGCAAAGCTATAAAGAACTTGAACAGCCTAACGATATGCATGGCCAAAAGTTCCTGTTCAGACACCATCCAAAATGGTAGCCAGTACCGGCCTTCTCTTTGTCTTATTGAATGCCAAGATTGGCCTGGCCAGGTCAAGTTGATTTTGCCTACTGCGCGACGCAATGCTCTAGATGTGGATTAGATGATAGTAGCTGGTATATGGCCCGATATTAAATGGTGACTTTTAGAGGGCCAAGACGGCGGATACGCCGCCAGTCAGAAGGAGTAATGCTGCCAGCTACTCTTAGTGTTCCTGCGGCTAGAAAACAGCAAGATTAGACGACCTGCAAGGGGAGACAAGACTTTTTCTCTGCTTTTCCAAGTCAAGCAGGCAGAAAGTATGCACCCACCCTGCCCTTCTGTAAGCTCTGCAGCCTATCACTCGACTGGATTTACTCAGCGCGCAGATAGAGTTTGTCAACAAGGGCTCAAACTACCGGTCTGGGCATCTGTTGTTGTAGTTTTTGTTGTTGTTGGGTATATATTTTTGTCAAAGGACGGGGCTACCCATGTTATGCTACCGATTTAAGGGTCTAATTAAAGTTTGCTCGTCTAGACGAATTAGCGAGGTATGGGCGGTGCACACGCAAGAGCAAATTGGAGTATGATGTCAGCAGTCGACTTTACACTCAGTTGAGATGCGCAAGAAGGAGATGCTGAATTGGAGAAGGCTGTGTGTGCATAATCAGAGGATGAGGGTGGCGAAGCGGTGGAAATGGAAGTGGAGAGAAAAGAGGAGCGTAACCCTAGTTACTCCATTGTAGCGCCACAACGCCATACACGACAGCGCCACACTTGTACATACAAACACAGATTAAATGCCCATGAAATTCATAACCGTCAGCAATATATAACAAGTACTTGAATATAAACGTTCATAGCCATCCAAGTACCAAAGGTACCGCTTCCACATCCCATCTCCTCCCCCACAATCCCGTTTCAGGGATTGTCTACACCATGTTCCAGACAGCCATATCGTTGGCAACCTGCATTGAGATGCTGCCGTGAGTAATGCCCGTACCAGTAACGCCGCGCACCTTGGGGCCGTACACCTTGGTCGTCCAGACTGCACCAGGCGTGCCAGTCAGAGTCTGGGTGGGAGTCATGGAGTAGCCAAAGATGCCAGTCCACTGCTTCAGCGCCTCAATCTGGTTCTGCGGGTTGATGGTGGTATCCGCAGTACATGGTAAATCAGCATCGTAGGGCGCGAGCCCGAGTAACCCGGATCCATGGCCTTGGCCGTCGCGGCCCACTCGGCCTGCGTGTGAATCGACTTGCCTTGCGAGCACGTCGAGTTCCAGCCTGCCACCGTGCCGGTGTAGAAGCAGCCAGCCGCCACACCTGCATACGACGAGGCGCCCGAAAACATGTCGGGGTAGGCGGCAGCCATGACGTTGGTCATCATGGCGCCCGACGAGGTGCCAGTGACGTACACCTTGGACGTGTTGACGTTGTGCTTCTTGATGGCGTACTTGACCATGTTGGCGATGCTGGTCGAGTCGCCGCCGCCGTTGCGAGTCAATGTCGCCTTGGATGACACGTCCCAGCAGCCGCTGCTGTTGGGCGTCTGCGGGAACACTAGCACGAAGCCGTACTCGGCAGCGTACTTTTTCCAGTCGGTGTTGGTGTACATGGCGTTGGCGCTGCCGCCACAGTAGTGGATGACGAGGACCAGCTGCGGTGATGCGCTGACGTTGTCGGGAACGTAGGTGAACATCTAGGCGTGTTAGTCTGGGGGTTGTGTCACAGCGAAGCTAGCAAGATAGATGTACCTTGGCGTTGGTGGGGTTGGTGCCAAAGCTAGTGACCTCAGTCAGAGCAGCGGCCGAAGCCATGGACATGAGGCTGGTGAAGGCAGCGAGAGCAGAGGCGAACTTCATGGTTGCGGTGGTATAAAAGAATGTGAGTTGAGTAAAGAGTGTAGCGGGATGATGAACGAAACGCCAACTAGAGTAGCGACACGAAAGACTATAGTTTAAGTATAAAAGAAAGACGAGAAGCCGGTCCCGGAAGAAGCGAAGCAAAGAGTGCAAAGGTCTGAAAAAGAAAGAATGTAACGGAATGGTTGGGCAGAATGCACAATGAAGGAGAAAGGGATTCTTCCGGTCGTCAAATAACCGGCGGCCCAGGACTCTTTTATACAAGATTTTCCGGCGGTCTAGAGCTATGCATTCATGCCATACAAGCATGTGGTTCCATGGGTTACGCTGAGTTCTCTACCACCACATAAAAATATCTTACCAGGAAGGGCACTCGAGAACTTCAAGGGGAGGGGGCTTGCTTGTTTCTGCATCCAGACCGTCCGTTCGCTCCTTGGCAATTTCCCGATTGCCAACGCGTCGTCCTTGGACTTGTTTAATTGGGGCGACATCCAAAGCGTTTGAAGCATCAAACAACCAGAAAGGACAACGGTATGAGAAAATGGGAAAAGAGATCATGGGGGAGCAATATGGCCTGTAGGGGTGGGAAGCGCACGGCAGAGGGAGGCGAACAACGACAAACAAATCTCACGGTTGCAGAGTATTGTCCGGTATTAGCAGAACTTGTTGTCCTTGCTTTTAATTAATCTATCGTCGAGTTCTAGGTTTGTTCTTCGTGGGAAGGACGGTCCGGAATAGCCTCATATAGCAACACCTGGGCGCATTGAAGATCGACAGTCGGTGGCTATGGAATAATTAAAATACACATAGCCTAAGTATATCTGCCTATACTATTGCAACAGACCGTTCCTGGTTTATCCTTTGCTTCAAGCCTTTCTTTGGAAGCCAAGCAAAACAAAGCGTGTGTCAGGTCTTGGCGCTACCTAGAATAATCCCGGAGTATTTCTCCGCCAATTGCAGCTGCAGGACAAGATGTATAACGTCAAATGAAGTTCTTGCTCAAGCCCAAACAGCCTGGCCAGCTTAAAGGGGCCCAGCAAGCCCAGCCTAGAGAAAAGAAAAACAGCGCAAGGCCAAAGCGTCAGGTGCTCACGCAAGACACAAAATGAAAAGACAAGACGAACAAGATGTGCTGACGCAACGTGACGTTGCTTGTGTCTCGTCCGGAGTATTGCCCCAGGAAGCCCGCTGCAAAAGTCAGTCCACCTGTAGCCTGAAGTCGGCAGATCATCGATCGACCGCCGAGCCAGGCAGTACCCGTAGATCTCGTGAACGAGGGTTGTGGTTGTTTGATCAGGAACAAAGTCGATATCGCTGTATGCAATGCAAGCTTATTTCTTATTCATACTTTGATCACGCATTTCCCGCCGCTTAAGCATTAGAGCTCCTGTCTTAACCCCATTGTCCTACAGGCTTCAGCTCTAAACTTTATTGTAAACTACTGACTGATTTGCTTTTCTTCCTTATAAGTTGCCCGATTGGGTTATTTGCCATGTGAAACAAGTCCCTGGTTCGAGAATGCGATTGCCGGAGATTAAAGCAGGACTTGAGAGGTAACCCTAACGAGCACTCCTATCACGACTTTAGGTATAAGCGATGTGCTGATGTGTAAATAATCTATGAATATATGTCATGATAATATGGTATCTAGAAACAAAGGAAACAAACAATGAACAATAAACACAAATAACCCGACCTACACCCGCTCAAGCTTCAGTCTACTCGCTAACATCGGCCCTCTTCTCGCTTGGCTGCTGCGCCTCCTCATCCGCACTCGCCGTCTTTTGGTTCTGCGCCTGCATCGTGTGCAGTCCCGTACGGTGTTCAACATGTTCCGAGCTTAGCTTCTTGCTCTGGATGAAGAACGTCGTCAGTGTGCCCAGCGCGCCAAACGCCACAAACATTATGTACATTTTCTGAATCGCCAGGGCGTACACGGCCTCAACCAGTGCACGCTGTGCCTTGGGCAGGTGACGCACTAGTATCACGCTGGTTGCGGCGTTGTGACCAGAGAATCTTGTTGCTAGAGAGGCGCCCAATTCGGGCACCAGGCTGTTGTAGTGCTTGTTCATTTCGTTGTTGAAAACGGCACCGCCAACTACGACAGAGATGGCGGCCGCAATTTGCCGGAAAAAGCTAAAGGTGGCCGTGGCAGAGGCAATGTCATGCGGCTGGATGTTGGTCTGCAGGGCAATAAGCGGGGCTTGGAAGTTGGGACCAATGCCCAGACCGGCGACGAGCTGGTACATGATGATCTTGGCCACTGACGAGTGCTCGTCTAGATCAATAAACAGGCCAAAGCCCAGCGTCATGATGGCCATGCATACAATGATAATCAGCTTGTACTGGCCCGTCTTCTTGATCAGGATGCCGCCGCCAGTGGAAAAGACAGCCAACGAGAGGATAAACGGCAGCAACCAGTAGCCTGACTGCAGCGACGTGTGGCCCTTGGCGCCCTGGAAGTACATGGGCAACCAGTAAGAGCCCGACTGAAAGACAAACGACTGGAAAAAGGCAATTGATAGCGCAGCCTGGTTTCCAGTGTTCTTGAAGATGTGCAGTGGAATCACGGGGTACTTGGCAATTTTCCACTCAATCAGGCCAAAGACGACAATCAGCACAACGCCAAAAACAAACAGGCAGATGACGGTGGCCGAGTTCCACGGGAACGTGATGCCGCCAAACTCAAGGCCCAGCAAGATCATGCACGTGCCGCCAACCACAGTGATGCTGCCGATCCAGTCAACGGCCGCCAGGCCCTGGCGCATGGGTGTGCGCGGGTTGTGCAACTTGAGGAAAAAGAAGAGGATGCCCATGCACACGCCGCAGATGGGCAGGTTGATATAAAAGCACCAGCGCCACGAGATTTTGGTTGTAAACACGCCGCCGAGCAGCGGTCCGGCAGCCGAGGCCACAGCCCACACCAGGCCAATCATGCCAAAATAGAAACCGCGCTGGCGCAGCGAAAACAAGTCGCTGATGCTAATGTTGACGAGCGACACTATGCCGCCGCCGCCGCCACCCTGGATAGCGCGCGAGGCAATCAGCATTCCCATGCTCTGTGACACGGCGCACAACAGCGAGCCGATGAAGAAGATGGCTGTGGCCATGAGAAGCACGGGCTTGCGGCCCCAGATGTCGGAGATTTTGCCCCACGTAGGCACCAATGCGGCGTTGGCCAGCATGAAGGCCGAGCCGACCCATGTGTAACCTAGACTGGAATTGAATTCGGCAGCAATAGTGGGCACGGCGGTGGTGATGATGGTGGCGTCCAGGGCGACAAGGAAGAGTGACGAGCACAAGGCGAGCATGACAATGGAGGTTTCGGCCTTGGTGCGCTGCGCTACGGGAGCGGCATTCGGCGCAGCCGGGGTGGGGGTCATGGCTGGCGTGTCAATGTCAATGGGTTTGGAGGAGTCGATATGCTTGGACGAGTCGGCGGCTGTGGCGGTCGGCGGCGGAGACAAAGTCATGGCGCTGCTGGACGAAGTGTTTACAATGGTGCCGTCAAAGTCAAGAGTGGATGTTGGTGACATGGGTGATACCGGCGATGTGGGCGAGGCTGGTGAGGCCGGCGACATGTCCGCGGTAAGAGAGACCGCCATGACGGAAAGCGGATTGTCGTGTAATATGAGTAGTGGCAACGAGGCGAGATGAGGTTGAGTAAAGCTTTCTGCCAGATAGGATAAGTGGACCGGCAAAAGGCGGTCGGGTGGTAGGCAGCACACACGAGATGAATAGCGGAAACAACAAGCAAATTTTGTCTTGTGGGCTTTGAGTAGAAGAGATTTCGTAGTAAAGAAAAGACGTATTTGAAGATGAAGCCAAGGCAGCAGGCGAAACGCAAAGAAGGCCGGCTGGCTTCTTTATATAAACGCCATGTCAAGCTCGGCTGGGATGCCTCAAATGACTAAATTTTCATTTCCTGATTCTGCTAGACCAGGCCAGCACGGGTACATACAGTATCAACCAAGTACAGTCAGTTCGTTCCTCTGCAATTACGTACAAATCAGGGTTGCATCAAGCAAACAAGAGACTGGCTGGCTGCGAAAAGACTGGCCCGCCATTCCATTTCCTTCCCGCCGTATAGCACCGTCTAGCCTAGCGCCCAGAGTGCTGGAAAATACAGGGACGTAGCTAGCAAAGAAAAGAGCGAAGAAGCGGCCCGCCATGGGCTTGTTGAGTTAACCCCGAGAGTTTTCACGCTGGCCGCCATAGGGAACCTGTACTAGGGCAGGGGGCGTATCGCGGCTTCGGCCTTTTACAGCCTAGCCGATGTATATTTTCTCTCCTGGGTTTTGCGCTGCCTGTTCCTTTTGAGCCGTCAAAGTGGAGTTAGCAATATATAGGCGCGAAGGTACCGAGTACAAGTTGCCGCTGTTATACAGCCAGTAGCTCCAGCGGAGATACATACACGTGATCGTGAGGCATCTGCTATAAATTCACAGTCAGCTTAAGCATTTTACTGCCAGTCAATATTTGAAGGACCAAAAAAAATTGTTCAAATTACTTACAGAAAGCTTGGCTTGCCAGATATACTTGAATCCTCCTGCGCCCTTTCATCGTGTCTAGCCGACAGGCCCTGTCTGATCCATAATACGTCGGCAAACTCCACATGGCTTCGTCTTGGTCTGTACTTATCTATAACTGATACTTCTCAGCCTTTGTCCATTTCCATGTTACGTTGGCAATCTCAATCAATTGAAACCCTTTGTTCATGGCCATGAGTTTGAGAAATAGAACCACAGCCGGGCACACGTTTACCCACAATGGCAAATAGTTGGGGCTCACTTAACGGCACTCTGACTCTGAAGCCGATCCAGACGTCGGCCGGCGCCGATTCGATTTCCTGCATCCTAGAACAGCATAGAATGATTTACTGCTATGTAATAAAGGAGGCCGCGCCACGCTGGATTTGTAATAAGAGGTTGTTAGTCAGGGCGTTGCTCAGTTGTCCCTTGGTGTGTCGCACCGAGGTCCAAGACAACCTGGCAACTATATGACGCCCTTGACACATAGGCATTATCGTGGAAGAAGGAAAAAAAAAAAAAAAA
>JACYXV010000792.1:0-10601 GCA_016859225.1 Thielaviopsis cerberus
CCTGCCTCTGCCGCCGCGGCAAAGCCCTCGCTGTTTGGCGCCGCTGCCACTACCACAACTGCCCCGTCCACTACCGCTGCCACCACCGCCACCACAACCGCCGCAAGCTCCCAGCCCAAGTCTTTGTTTGGCGCTACTACTACGACCTCGACCGCCGCCCCGGCTACCACGACTACGGCTTCTGCTCCCAAGTCCCTGTTTGGTGCCGCTGCGCCTGCTGCGACCTCGACTACAACTGCTCCCGCCACTGGCACTGCGACCACCACTAGCACGAGCGCACTGGGCGCCTCAACCACGGGCCCGGCATCGCAGCTGCCACGTCTCAAGAACAAGTCTATTGACGACATTATCACGCGCTGGGCCTCAGACCTGTCCAAGTACCAAAAGGACTTTAAGCAGCAAGCTACGACCGTGTCAGAGTGGGACCGGCTGTTGGTGGATAATGGCGAAAAAATTCAGAAGCTGTACCTCAACACGTTTGAAGCTGAGCGCGCCAGCAATGAAATCGAGAAACAGTTGATGGCCGTCGAGAGTCAGCAAGACGAGCTTGAGGCGTGGCTGGACAAGTACGAGGCTGAGGTTAAGGAAATGGTGACGCGGCAGTATGGCGCCGACCAGCTCGGCGGTCCGGACCAGGAGCGCGAGCGCACATACAAGTTGGCTGAGAAGCTGTCACAGACACTCGATGAAAAGAGCCGTGACCTGGGCAAGATGGTGGACGAGATTAATGACATTTCGTCAACGCTGAGCAAGAGCAGCCGGCCCGAGGATCCGGTAAGCCATTTTTTTTTCCAACAAGAAGCAGTTTCATGTCTGTACGTATGTTAACAACTCAATAGGTCAGCCAGATTGTCAGAGTTCTCAACAGCCACCTCTCGCAGCTGCAGTGGATTGACACCAACGCGTCGGCTCTGCAGGCCAAGATTGCCGCGACGCAAAAGGCGGGCGGCAGCTTGAGCAGCCAGTACGGTATGGCGGAAAACGATGCGGCCGAGAGCTTTTACCGGTCGTACATGGGGCGCAAGTAGTTTTCATAACTCTGTCCTTTGCTCGTCACGTTCTCGTTTTATGCTCTTACCAACCACCATATCCATTTATCACGACAAAAAAGGCCTACAAAAAGGAAAAGCTGTACTGGAAAATATTAACTTTGTTCTATTTCTTCCATAACCGCTTTTCCTAAAGTTATCCCTTTTTTATTTGTATCCTGTGTCTCTTCGTTTTTTATTTTGTTTCTTGGGGGATATTCTTTTTTTTCATGCTGTTTTTATTGCTATTTGCTTTATTGCTTCGGAGTACTGGGAAATTTCAGGGACCGAAATATGAATGTATTGGAGGCAGTAAGCCTTTTTCTCTCCTTCACGCCTTTCTTATGGCATGGCTCACTTTCAGAATTGCTGCTTTTGGATGTGGCGTGATGTCCTACCTTGAAGTGTCACGTGAAAGCGGTGCAAGTGAATATTCAATGCTGATTTATATTCTGTCAAAACGCCAGGACAGGCCTAGTCCCGACGCAGTAAAAAGAAAAAAAAAAAAAAAAAACTCGCCCAAGCTAATAGTACTATCATAACAAGTTCGTCATCGTCGGGTTATCTCTGCATTGCGGGAGATTATTTGTCGTCCTTGGTGAGCTCGTCACTATTCAGAAACAGCGGGTTAGCAAAGCTTGAATGGAGCAGATTTAGCGTAGCATTTATGCGCCAATGCACTGCTCGCCCCCGGGCCAGAGGAAGCTTCGGCAAGGAACAAGAATAAAAAGAAGGTCTGTAGAAAACAAAGAAGGAGGATCGTGAGGATTGCCGTTTTGGTTTTGGTTTTGGCGTTGGCTTTTCCATTACATTGACGACAATGTCTCATATTGAGTAGGGAAAACAGCCCAGACTAGAGGCACAGAGTGAGAGAGAGGAGGGGCTTACATGTGGTCAGAGATCTCCTTGAGGCGGGTCTGCTGCTCCTGGAGCTTCTGCTTGAGCGCCATCAGCTTTTCCTTCTCACGTTGGCGAATAGCGTAGTCCTCGCTAGCCTTTTCGCGGCGCTGGAAGGCATCACTGTTTGAGTGGGTTAGTAAAAACCTTTGTAGAGTTATGTACGATGCAGTGGCGATGTCTGGTACTAGGCGTTGGTAAGGGTATATGCGGAAGGCAACTATGTAGCTAAGCTTGGATTTGCCATTGGCCTTGGAGCTTGCAGACAGCCAAGGGCCAAAAAGACCCAATGCAAAAAACCTCAACCTAGAAACGCCGGGAACCATGACGTGGATCGGCAGATATAGTGGTGGGCGAGAAACACGTACCCTTGGCCGCCAGTCTTGGGCGGGGCACCGGTGTCGCCAGCATTCATGGCGCGGGCAGAAGTTGAGAAAGCTCTGGGAACGGCGGCACGCAGCACACTCTTGGAAACGGAAGCGCGAATCATGGCTGTAAAGCAAGTTGTAAAACGAAGTGAGAGATGAGTATTGCTAAATCGAAAAGAGTCGAAGAGAAAGTGGAGGAAGAAGGAAATCAAGGGAAGGGGAAAAGCAGAGCGATATTTAACGGGTAAAAAGAGAGAGAATAAATGCGGCCTCGTGCTAAGAAATTCACAAGCTGTAGAAACGAAGCTACGCGATTGGATGCCTTACAAGACGGCGCATCAACTGCAATAGCTCTTGCCCGCTAACGAATTCTTACTCTTTCCCTCTCTCGGTTCGGGGCCTTTGGAATGCGCAGTATAAGGGAAGGCTCTCTGTGGGGAAGGTTGCCTAGTAGTTGCCAAACAAAAACGTCTTGTCAGACTAGCTGCATGGTGTTTACCCTTTACCCTCTGAGCAATACTGGTACTTGCGCTTCTATGCGTGCGGTACCAGCTGTATGTTAGTCAGGCTGGGCGTAACCGCATGTACCCGGCTACGTACAGTAACATTCAAAAACCTTCAGCCACACCACACCCGGGTAGTTTTCTTGTAAAAACCAATCATACGTTTAGTGCATATTAAAGAAGCTTAGACTTATGCTCTTTCACCTCACCTTCACCTCATCAAATCGCCTCATCGGTGCTCTCATTTACAAGGCTGGGCCCCGGCAGCTAAGCAGGCAATGAAAAGTGGAGTCACGTGAACATCCATCATCCCACCCAGAAGTGGCAGTATTGCCCCGCTTTACTTGTGCTTCGTTTATGTATGGACTTATGCACAGGTTTATGCACATGTTTTATGCACCGGTTTATGCCGGCTAGTTCAACAATGTCTTGGTCATGTGCAGAGTCTCGTGATGTTCAAGCCAGGCTGCATGAGTCAAGCCAGAGCAGAGATCCTACCACTGACAGATTCCAGATTATTCAGCGTGTGCATCTTCACATGCTTTCATCCAGGATGGCACGGAGTAGCAGCCAATATCATGTGGCTTGGGGCATCGCGGTTGGAGATTTTTACTTGGTGTGTGCAACTGATGAGCTATCATGCAGTGAAACAGTGGAATAAGAGCCACTCTAGCAAAGTCAAGATGAAATATGCCACCAAGACGAGCCAACGTGCAGAAGTCGATATATGACAGCCTTGTCTGAGCCCGACCTTTAGGGGGCAAAGGGCTCCATTGAACATGGCATCGTCTCTTGTTCATGATTTGTTCTAGACGAGTTACGGAACAAATAGCCAATAAACGAGCATTATCCTGGTTGGCAAGCCGACTCACGTGAGGTATAGGTGCAAACAAAGGTAGGTAGGATAACGATATGAATGGCGGGATCAACGAACAATGCCCTGAAAATAGAACGAGAACCGAGGCGAAGGAAAGGCTCGAGGCAATCTTGCGTAATATTGGCTTGATTTGAAAGGGCTGGCTGTTAAGGAGGCCAAGTGAGTGGAGCTTCGCATGTACCTGCTTGAGTTCACTACGCCACGCCCCCTAAGATTGTGAAGCTTTGGTGTCGTAGACCTGCAAGTATCAAGTCTAGTTTATGCGCTGCCACCAACTGAGTGCCTCGCCTGTTTTGCCTGTCTGTCGTCTGGAAACTTGGCTTGGCTTAGCTTTCTGTGTCTGGAACTAAGTCTTGACTACAACAATAACCCTGACCTTGGCCCGTGCTTGTTTCGTCGTTTCGCTACGGGTTGCGGGTTATGGCATGGCACTCGTTGGTGTTAGAAGTTACCAAAGAAAATATGGTATATTGCGTAGTGAGGGGAAGCGTTTAAAGCAACTCGTACATAGTGCTTGCTTCTCATCGGCGCTTGGGTGTTTTTTTTTTGCTGCTTGTGTTGGATAGCTAGCACCCACTCTTCAAACATATCTAAACCAAACATGCTAGCCAGGCTGATATTGGCTCTAGGGCCTATGCCCGAGCTCATGACTAGAGTTTGAAATACAATCAAGTGGTAGTGACCTTGTATTGATTACAACATCTCGAGAGCAATCAATGGTCCAACGCATAGACATTGCATAAGCAGCATAGGGCGCAAGTACTATGCTCCGAGCCTAGTCTAGCCAGCTTCAGCTCTAGCCACACGCCCCTTTACTCTATATTCAACACTATCTCCGCTGGCATGGCAAGCAGATCAAAAAGGGCCCCTTTGGTGTAGCGACTGAAAGCAGCCAGAATCGGGCTTATCGGAGGCTCAACGGAGGCTTAACAGGAGCTTAAGAGATGCCCAACCAGCCCCACCTTTTGCATATTCGCTATGCTGATTCTGTGCTGAAAAGAACGGTGTTGATTTGCTGGTAGATGGGTGGACCAAGGCCTGGAAAGGGCCAGGCCTTGCTGGTTTTCCTCTCCGTTGTGCAAAAGACAGGAAGAAGCTGCAGCTTCCTGTCTAGAGTAGCATTTGTGTATTGCATCCATAAATACATGTATCCATAGACAGACCAGCAATAATATGAAACGGGGTGTTTGTTTGCATTTGGCTCGATGCTCTGGCTTATTGCCAGGCGCTATTCCGTTATTTTGGCTTGGTGCTTCCTGAGGCTGAGTCAGGCCAGAGCCAGTAACTGCCGTTTGCTGCTGTGGCTTCCTTTTGTTGTTCTAGCTGTAGTGGCGGTTGGCAGTGGCAGTAGCGCAGCAGCAGAAGTGGCAGCACCAGTAACAGTAGTAGCAGTCGTAGTTGCTGCTTCTACTGCTGCCTGCGGCCTGTATAGTAACTAGCCTCTATATTATGTATGCTGCCTGTTACCTCGCTGTGCCAGGCAGGCTGTGCCTCTAATACCAATACCTGTTTCCTGCGGCGGTTCCTTCCCCTTCCATTCTCCCTCCCACGACCAAACTCCAACCCAACCCACTTCTTTGCTTCTCTTCTTTCCTTCTTACCATTCAGTCAATACATAACTTTGAACCCCCCTTTTTTCTTCGTTTCCTATTCTTTCTTCTTTCTTCTCCATACATTCAAGATCTTTTTTTCTTCTTCCTTTTTGCACTTGGCTGCTCGTATTACTTTCTAATCACTACTATTCTCTTCTTTACGTACGTCTGCCCCCCTCTTTCGTCTGTCTGTCCATCCATCTTCCCCTCTTGCCCACAATGTGATGACGTCCGCTTGCAACACATGTCGCTTTGTAGCCTAGCACGCACTATGGCGCGCGTGTCTTGCGATCCCGTCATCATGTCTGCCTTGACCACTTATCAAAGACCAGCGCAGCAAAACCATCGAGTCCAAGTCCATTACCGTGTCGCACAGCGAGTCTAGTCTATCCGCCACATTGCATTGTCAATCAAGCCGCAGTCGGCGAGCATCCACACAAATCGCCACGTCTACAGTCGATGCCGATTGCCATAGAAACCATAATCTTCCATCTTCGCCGTCGCCGTTGTTTTGGTGGTGCTGGCTGTAGCTCCCAGCCCCAGCTTCACTTCACGCCTCAATTGCCGCTATATGTTGAGGCAGTGGGCTTGGAGCTTGTCTTGGTAGCTGCAGACAACCCCACTATAACCTCCTACGGTGGGGATTTCCTGGGAGCTTGCCTGTCCTGTCTAGCCACTACAACACATCTGCTCAGCCTTTTGGCCTGCCTCGCCACGGCAGCCTCGTGTGGCGTAAAACTCGCCATTGAATCTCAATCGTTGGCTTTCTGGCATCGTGTGCACAACATGGGGCTAACTCTGAGACTCTGGCAATGGATTTCCAACTTGTGGCATTGCTGAATACGCGAGGTTTGCGACGCATAAATTCGGTCTTAATCATGCTTGAAGGACCTTGGCTAGCTGGTTTAACTCAGCTTGGCACCAACTAACCAGCCCTGGACCTGGTTTAATCTGGGTTGGATCAGCAGCGGTCCTTGGAAGCGTCAAAGCCAAATTAGTGACAATGGCAGCAGCAAAAGCAATGTCTGTTGGCTGCCCTTGTTTGGTCTAGCCTTATTCTAGCCTTACTGTGCGGCTTTGGTTTGCTTTTACTGGCCGTGCTTTGCTTTGCTTGCTTTGCCTTTCCTTGCTGTGCTCCAATCTAGGTAGGCCTTGTCTGGCTTGAGCCTGGCCTGCATCAAATCAAATCAGTCCCACGTTGATTGGATTCACGCAGCAAGCGCCAGCCGCCAGGCCAATGTCCCTTCACAATCTCGACAGATTGTGTTGCTTTTCCTCTTCTTTTCCTTGACTCTGACAACGCTCGCCGCAATTTTTTTTTTTCCTCTCTTCTTCTTTTCTAGCTTTTGCCAACTAACATTATTGCTCTTTTTCTACAGCAAAACCGACAAACCACAACATAAATCACCATGTCTGCCCCCCACGAAGATGCTGTCTACCTGGCTAAGCTCGCTGAGCAGGCTGAGCGCTATGAGGGTAAGCTCAACACCACGCATCAAGCCAATTCAACGCAGCATTATTCTAACAGCTGCTTGCAGAGATGGTTGAGAACATGAAGATTGTCGCGTCTGAGGACCGCGATTTGACTGTTGAGGAGCGTAACCTGCTCTCTGTTGCCTACAAGAACGTGATTGGTGCCCGCCGTGCCTCGTGGAGAATTGTTACCTCGATTGAGCAGAAGGAGGAGAGCAAGGGCAACTCTGCCCAGGTCACCCTTATTAAGGAGTACCGCATCAAGATTGAGGCTGAGCTGGCCAAGATTTGCGATGACATTCTCGAGGTTCTCGACAAGCACCTGATCCCCTCCGCCAAGAGCGGCGAGTCCAAGGTGTTTTACCACAAGATGTAAGGCCATCTATTGCAAGCGTGTTATTATGACTGTGCTAACCCAATTGCAATTATAGGAAGGGTGACTACCACCGTTACCTTGCCGAGTTTGCCATTGGCGACCGTCGCAAGGACTCTGCCGACAAGTCCCTCGATGCCTACAAGGCCGCTACCGAGGTCGCCGCCTCGGAGCTGCCTCCCACCCACCCCATTCGTCTTGGCCTTGCCCTCAACTTCTCCGTCTTCTACTACGAGATTCTCAACTCGCCTGATCAGGCTTGCCACCTTGCCAAGCAGGCCTTTGATGAAGCAATTGCCGGTGCGTACTTGTTGGGCCTTCTTTCGTATAGACCTTGTACTAACAATCTCCAGAGCTTGACACTCTGTCCGAGGAGAGCTACAAGGACTCTACTCTGATTATGCAGCTTCTCCGTGACAACCTGGTACGTTGCAGTTTCTCGTTTCAAGTGCATGCCAAGATCGATACTAACATTGTTGCTAGACTCTGTGGACCTCTTCCGAGGCCGAGTCGTCTCTTCCTGCTGGCCAGGCTGAGGCTACTGAGGAGGCGAAGCCTGCTGAGACTGAGGAGCCCAAGGCCGAGGAGCCCAAGGCCGAGTAAATGTTATCGTTTTGTCATAAACCCGAAACAATGCGTGGTAGTTTAATAATACGTTGATACGCCAGGAAATGGATGGACGGATATGGGTGGGATACAGGTGTCTTTTTTCTTTTCTTTTTTTTTTTTTTTCTTTTTGGGAGTGGATTTAAAACCCCTTTGTTATCTGCAGTTGCTGGGCTTTAGGCAACGTATCTTTTTTTTTTTTCTTTTGTTCTTCATGATCAAAGCTATGCCTCTGTTTTTTTTTTTTTCTCTTTTGCTGTAGAGTGAGCAAGAGGATTGAATTGCTTTGATGACTGGTTATCGTTTACAAGTGTCATGGAAACGAGGTCATACAGTACCAGATTTTCGCAGTTGGTTGCATGCTTGAGGGCTCTTGAGTTTCTGAGCACATACCATTGAGCATATAATAAGAAGCATTTCATAGATGTTTTTATGTGTTTTTATGTGTTTGTGCTTGGCGGGGTATATAATCTATATCTTGTCTATTTCATCTCGTTTATTCCTCGTCTACCATTGTAAAGAAAACCTTTAACCACAGACTGCAGTCCTGACACCCGACCAATAACTCGCCCAAGTCTCCGGCATCTTCCAAGTCGTCCTCGCCAAAAGCGAAGCCGCGCTCATTCCCGCAGCGACACGCGCGGAACCATTGGCTTGTGTCCTCGTCATACGCTAGGTCGTCGAGGTCAATTGTTTCGGCAGTCTGGAAACTGCCTTTACGCGCGAGCCCAGGGCCAGTGACGGAGCGGCTGGTCAAAAGGGCCTTGTCGTAGGCGGTTTTGAGGGCGGGTGTGGAAAGATGTTTGTAGGCGGTAGAGATTTGGTCAATGGAAAAGAGTGTAGGAGTTGAAGTGGTGGGAGAGGAAGAGGAAGCAGAAGCAGGAGCTTTGTCTGGATGGTTCTGCAAGAGGGCGCGGTGGTAGGCGCGCTTCAGGATGTTGGCGGTGTTGTCGTGGCCGGAGAGCATGGCTTGCGATAGGCCCAGAATTTCGTAGTATGTGGGTGACGACATTGTTGGTGGGTTAGGGTTGGGGTTTAAGCAGATTTTGAGTGGTGGCCAGAGATGGCTTGAATGAGAAGAGGAGGCGCTGAAATCAAGGTGTACATAACTATTGACACGGGAAATGGCATAAGAGAGCGTGAGAGACGTGCACAGTCAAGGTGACAAGCTTGTGTAAATCACGAATTTGTGACTTGGAGGGGGGCTTGGGCGCAAAAGTAAAAAGAGCAAAAGAGTTATAGTGGGGTCCACAATTTAGCCACTCTAAAACTTTTGGCTGGTGGCAGTTCACTTCGACGGCCAAGTTTGTGACTTTTGGGCAGACATTCACATGGAATATAAGAGGCAAAGGTTGTTCTTTGAAGGGACATGATATGTAGATTCTTTCCCATAGGAATAGTGTACAGTTCTATGGACCGAGCTGGCGGTCGCAAGCAAGCGTGGCAGCAAAGTAAAAGCAACAATATAATACAAAAAGACAGAGGTAGACGATGGCGTCGGCGTCTGGTAGCCTGGGGCGAGTCGTTTATTTGGGGAAGCGCTTCCACCAGCGCTTGCCAGTCTGTTGAGAAAAGTGTTAGTAGCTGGTGAGAAGAAGGACACTGGGCAAAGCCTACCTTTTTCCATTCGGTAATGAGCTTGGGCATGGCGAGCATGGCTTCTCTCCGCTTGGCAATCCTGCAGTATTGTTAGCATACAAGCCGTCCCGTGAGCAACGCATAGCAAAGCCTGGAGAACCCACTTGTTGTAGAGCTGTCTTTCGAAAGCGTGACCCTTGACCTTTTGCCCAACACCCGTACCACGCACGCGCAGACCTTGTTCCACCCGCTTCCCCAGCGTATTCACCGTTGCCTTGGGGCCCTCGGGCAGCAGCTCCTCAACGCCGTGCTCGCGCGCCATCTTGACCAGCTCCGCCTGCCGCCGCAGCGAGTATACCGGGTCGTTCCACTTGCCCGTCACAGGGTGCTTGTAGTACAGAAACGGGTTCGGTCGGTCCATCTGGTAGCCTGTTTTGGGTGTGGCGGAGGCGTCGGTGGCGGACGCGGCAGCGGGGAGAATGGTCGCGGGGGGGTACCGCGCGAGGAAGCGCTGGAGCGGCTGTGGAAGCGTCTTGGCCAGCGCCACGAGGCTGCTGGCGGGAGACGACATTGTGGGCTCAAATGGTGGGAGCAGTGGGAAAGAGACAAAGGAGAATGAAAAGAAAGACCAATTGGTGCGGTGAGACGCGCTGGTCGGGTGTTTTTTTTTTTTGAGCGGCTGTAAAATCGCCGGGCTTTTTTCTCGGCGGTGAAATCAAGGTCGCACGAGGCTGAGAGAGTGGGAATTTTTAGCCAATAGTGGAAGGGCCGGTGTGGGGCAAGATGCAGGCATCAAACATTTTGAATGTTAATGTCAGCCTTGTACAGACAGTGTAAGTTGCTTTCTGCAGGCTAACTCCTCCTACAGTCTACCTGATTTTTACAGTGTACTTGGAGCTCTACAGTTTACAGTTGCTCCTACAGCCTACGGCCGATATACCATACAGTTGCCCCGACTCGCATACCCAACAGCTTCTCTGTACAGAATCACGATGGAGCCCTCAGCAAAGAAACCCAAGTTTGATCTCGACGATTTTCTCAAGAAGAAAAAAGCTGCCGATGAAGCTGCAAGCAAGCCTCGCTGGATTCCAAAATCTCAGCGCGAAGCCCTCGCCAAGAAGCAAAAAGAAGACGAGGAATCGAAAAAGCAGCAGTCCAAGATTCTCGCCCAAGAGCGTGACCGCAAATGGCTCCAGGGCGACAAAGCCAAGAACGCGGCATCAGCATCATCAGCAACGCCACGCAACATTGTCGCGGCCCACGAAGCCATGCGTGCCGAACGCGGCACCGGAAAATTCGAGACTCG
>JACYXV010000793.1:0-10566 GCA_016859225.1 Thielaviopsis cerberus
CCGGCGCAGTCGCCCAGCCAAAAGTCGTTTGCTAGCCCGCCGGGTGCCATGCGCCAGCGCGAGATGCGAGAGAACCCCGATTTTATCCGCGTTGCCGTGCTGGAGATGGCAATGCGCCGCAGCGGCAAGCTCGACGAGTCGGTGCCCGGCCGGGCACGCTGGGCGCTACCGCCTAGAAAGCCCAACAGATCGTGTGACGTGGCTGTGGATGGCGTACCGGAGCGGTGGATTCCGACTGTGGTCAACTAATTTACGACTGTTGCTGAGCATTATTTTTGATCAGCCAGCTGACGAACATCTACGACCTTTGCATGCTTTCTTTGCAATTGTTGGGCACCAAAAGAGATTGCCTATGGGGTCGACTTTTGCCTGACGCCAACAAATTCTTTGATTTCTTTTACGTCTTGGTTTCCACTTTGCTACATATTACAACACACAACAACACCCAGTATAAGTCACGCATATCGGCGACGCAACAGAAGCCCAGCGCTTGTTTTCTTTTTCTTTTCTTTTCTGTTTCCTTTTCCTCGGTTTGTTTTTATTGGCCATATCATTTGCACATACCACTTTGCATCTTTTCTTTTTCCTGCTTACCGGCGCCCTCTTTTGTCTTGCTTTACTTTTTTCTGATTCGTTGGGATATCCATTTATGCGACGGCATTTTTCACCTGGAGTTTTTTTTTTTCTTTTCTTTTTCTAAAGCATTAACGTTGCTTGCTCTCATAACATTTACATTTAGTGTGTTTTATCTCCTACTAGACTTTTTGTACATAGCCATTGTCTTGGCGTTATCTACTATTCCTTATCAACTTCTGCACAGTAGTGGGCAGTTGACTCTGTTATTAATTGAATAAAAAAAATACATATATACATATAACTCTTGACTTGACACATTCGTTTCTGCATCAGTGATTTGGCTTGAGTGTTTATGATGGCTGCTGGAATCCGCCGGTTTGCGTGCGTTATTTGGTACGTTGACTGCATAGGCTGGCTGTATCCTTGCCCTGTGCTTGTACCAAGAGGGAAGGGTGCAAAGAGAAGAGGGAAGATAAAGCTCATTTACCCTAGACACCACATTCCAGTCAATCTGTGCCGGTTTCTAAGCCGGTGACTACAAGATAACGAAGCCAAACTAGACATCAAAGTACCTCATAGCCGTAGCGGACGATGCCGAAGCGAGCCCTGTTGTAGTAACTCCAGGGTTTTCCATTAGGGTTACCAGCCACTCGGCAACTGTACACAGGGTAAAAGAACACGCCAGTAGCAACGCAGCTTGGACAAGTGCAGAGTTTGCCTCAGCGATTTGTAATGGGCCAAAGTACGAGAGGCCTCTACACTGGCTTGTAGGTGCAAAGCCCAGAAGAAAAAAAAAAATAATATATACTTGTGTCGTCACAGGTGGAACGTGGCCACGTATACATTCAAGTTGGCATTTTTCCCGAGGCATGGGCGGAGATTTCATTATGTTACGTTATGATTTATCGCGAGTATTTCTTCTAGTCTAGGGCTTTCAGCGACTTTTGCCCCCTTTTGTGGTCCCAAGGGTTTGTTAGGGTTAGGGCAACTAAGCTCTGGTTGTTATTTATCGTGGGGGGGGGAACAGTCATAGCTTAGTTTGACTTTGACCCTCACCCTGTGGCTTTTATGCGACCTGCAGACTGCAACTTTCTGCAAGTAGAATTGAGTTTAGCTTGATTCTGAAGAAAAGATGCAGGACTGGAACGCCGGTGGTTTGGCGATTGTCTGGCATACAGGTATTTGGATATTTGGATATTTGGCAGAGATGACTCTACAGGAGACGTCCTTGTCTGGTATAGAATGACACTGACACTTAATGTAGACACGCCTCTGTTGTATTGATTGATTAAACCACATGCGTTGTAACCCTACGGGCACAAGTCATAACACCAAGCACTGATTGAAAATAAGCTTTCCCCAGCCTCAAAAACAAACCCTATTTGGGAACGAAGACTGTGGCCCTTTTTTTTCTTTTTTTTTTTCTCTCTCTCACCCGTATAAACGAGCTTATGCGGGATCCGACAAGAAGAAGTGCACTATTTTATCGACGTGGAAACAAGCAACACAAAGCTACTACAAAGGGACCTCGGCCGGGCTTAAGCAGGGCAAGTCATATGATAAACTTGGGAATCGGGCCCCTAGTTGAACAACTAGACTCAATCAAGAAGCTATTGCGCAGCCCAATGTCAGGAACTCTGGCGTAGACAAAAGGACATTTGCCCAAAGCAAGCAAGATGAATTGAGTAGACAGCCCTGTCACCCAAGCTCAAACGGGGCAAGACGGACTGTCAGACAAGTGGCAGTCGGGCGAGTGCGTTTCTGGTCAGAGGCGGCCAGCCGCAATCTTGAGTCTGGACAGCTTCAGCCGGGGTCTGGTGCCTTTTTTGATTCTTATCGTCGAGTGAAAACCCAAACGGGGATCCTTTGTATTATATTGCCCGGCACTGTAATGGGCTTGGTCTCTGGCAAGACCGGAAGACTAGATGTATTGCAAATAAGATGAACAAAACCTGCTCTAGTTCCAAGAACAGGCAAGGGAAGGTCCATCCGGGATATTGTCTTCAATCCTTCCTCGTGGGAGATCCTCCAACGACCCTACTAGTCCTCTGCGTACAAAGGTAACGTACCAATCAATGAACTTGTCCTAGACGTTGAGTGGAAAGCTTGGTACCTGGCGTTTGGGCAGTTTTCAAGTGCAAAGAACTTGCGAGTGCCATGCTGTTCAAGCCTGGGAGTCGAAGCACGGCTGAACATGACAATAATGGCCAACTCCGCCTTCCACACTTCATTCCACTCACAACACCAAACGCGCCAAACCCACGATACTCAGCCCACCCTTGGAATGCCCCAAGAACAACGTAAATCTCCACTAGAACGCCCCCCCCCCCCCTTATCAAACCCAAAAAGAAAAAACTTTGCTAGCGGCGATCTCAACTCCCTTGCTTTCTTTCATCCTGTTCTCTTCTATGAGGCCACCAGCCAAGGCCTCGGACAAAGTGGATAAGAACCTCAAGCCCAAACAAGAGTCCCCATCGCTGCTGACCAGAGGTACAATTTCTGCTCTCTTTCTTGGTCTAACCCCCTCTGTCTTCTGTCTTGGTCTAACCCCTCTCTCTCTTTACAGACGATGGAAACAAGGGATACTCTATATTCTAGAATTTATCACTGAGGCTGCATCGTTTGACAGCTCGGCTCCGTTGCTCGTGCATTTCAATTTTATTGTATTTTTTTTTCTTGTCTCTTCTTTTTCCTGTTTTGGCTCTGCTTGACGTTATGCAGGTTGTACAAAGCATACAATTTACATCACTGACAATTCGTCCCGTAGAAACAGTATGATATATATGGTGGTCTATAACTTCACCGAGCTTCCAATCTGTGGTGATATAATAAAAGATTGCCCAAACCTAATTCTTAAAAACATACGCCTCAACCCAACACCTTGCGTGCAAACAAAATGTCGCTCAGAACCCAATCCTCTGCCAGCGGACACGTCTTGAGCATATACTCGTGCCACTCTGAGTTGTTTTCTGAGCCCAGAATCTTGAACAACTCCCAGTAATCCGGATACCAGCCCGCAAACTCCCAGTCCAACAACGCCGTAATCTCCGCCTTCTCGTTGACCAGGATGTTTCCCGGTGAAATGTCGCCGTGCGTAAACACAGACTTCTTGGACACTGGCAAGTCGAGTCGGCGCTTCTTGTCGCGCCCGTATGCCTTGCGAAACCGGCTTTCAATGCGGTCGCGCAGCGCTCGGTCGCTGGTCAACTTTGGCGCGGGGTTTTGGCCTGATCCAAGCAGCCTGTCATGTATCGCGTTGCCGTCGACCGCCACGTAAAACTCGTCGGGGAAGTGGCCGGATGGCCGCTTGACAGCGCGAATCTCCTTGACAAGTTTCCAAATGCTCTTGCATACGCGCTTTTTTGTCTCAACGTTGTAGTGCTGCCACACATCTTCCAGGCGAGAGCCCTTCATGTACATCATGAATAAACGGCCATGCTTACTATAGAAGCCGTCAAGCACCTTGGGCACCTTGGACGACAGGCGTTCATACTTGGACACCAAGACCATGGCTGCCTCCTCGTTGAGCCTCACCCTGCGGCCTTCTTTGAGCACTGACCCGTCGAAGCAAAGCGTCACGCAAGCCCCATTGCTCTCAAAAAGCACGGTGCCCTCAGGACCTGTGTATTGTTAGTTTGGCAATTTATAATACAGTCTGAGAAAACTCACTGGACTCGCGCTGTGACTGACGCTTAACCACAGTTTTTAGCTTGCGCCTACTGCTGCCTTTATTGGTTGATCCGTCAATGCAGGCGGCAATTGATGCAATCGACACGTCCGATTCATCGTCTGACGAGGGGCCTCTGAGCTCTGGTTCAGGCTCGGGCTCGGGCTGAGCCTTTGCCTTTGCCTTTATCTTGGCCTTTGACTTGACCTTGTGCTCAGAATCCCGATCTTTATTGTTGGCTCTGTGCCCCAGCTTGGCCTCTGGGCTAAACTCGAGGCTTTGCGAAGCATTGGCCACAACAACGGCCTGGCACTCGCGCAGTCGGCTTTCCCGAGCTCTCTGGTCAATCCTGCGCATTCTGGCGTAAAAAGCCTCAGTCTTAGTGAGCGCCGCCTTGACCTCACGCTTAGAGTTGGCGATAGCCACGTCATTGGCAGAGCTACTGTCGTGATCTGCGTTCTGATCAATACTGAGAATGGCAGTTTCACTCTTGTCTAAGGCTTTGTTAGCGTTTTCATCAACTGACATCAAGCAGATGGATACTTACAGCTTTGGCTCGCCGTGTGTTTCTGTTTGCTGGAGCTTCCAGTCGTATGACGAGATGTTCCTCCGCTCAACTAGAACGAGTAGCTCGTCAAACGCCCAGTCTCATCCACACAGTCTTGAAGCTGCTCAACAAACACGGCCTTGGCTTTGAGACCCGAGTTGGAGACTTTCTTGACATCCTGCGTTGCTGTAGTGCCCTCTTCGTCGGACTCTGATCGAGGGCGCATGACTGACTCTTCCGATTCAGGGAAGCTCACCTTGACAACTGGCATTGGCTGCTCGTTCTCAACATCTAGCTTGGAGCAGAGAGATTTGCTTGGTGAGCCATGCTCCGGCTGGGACGGTGCTTGCTTCTCCGGCGTCTTTTCCTTAATCGCTTGAGAAGAAGCCTCGGCTTTGGTGATTGTTTCTTGCTCCAAAGGCGCAGAACCCTCCTTCTCAAGGCCGGCGTCCTGGTTATCGATAGAGTCCTTACTCGAGTTTTCCATAGCATCAGGACACTTTTGAGGGACATCGTCCACAGCGACGTTCTCGTCTTGGACGCATTCCGTTGGGAAGATGTTTTCTACGCCGCCGGTCGCATTCTTTAGGGTCGCATCATTCTCAACCGAATGGTCCTGGGGCTGAGATGTCTTATCCGCGGAGGTTTCCTCGGCGGAGGCTGCTTCCTTGACCTCGTCTTTGATGACATCATTGGAATTATTCTTGGTGACTTCCGTCTCAATAGCGTTATCATGAGGAGCGGACTCGCCAGCAGCATCCTCATCAGAAGCAGACTCGTCAGCGACGTCCTCATCAGAAGCAGGCTCGTCAGCGGCGTCCCCATCGGAATCGGGCTCATCAGCGACGTCCTCATCAGAAGCGGACTTATCGGCGGAGTCCTGATCAGTGGCCGACTTGCCAGCAACGGGTGGATCGACGTTTTCCTCGGTGATCTGAGGATTCGGGCTAGTGGGCAAGTGAGTCTCAGTCACTGGAGGCTCTACTTTAATGACGGGAGCCTCGACTGAAACCTCCTTGCCCTTGCCCCCGGGAACGTCAGTAGCCTCATCGCACTGAACCTTTTCAGCCTCAACAGGTGGGAGCTCCACGTAATCTTCCAACTCTTCGTCGTCCGATTGAACATAGCGACCTGGAATACGTGGAGACTTGTAATCGTCTTCCAAAGGTCGAGCTGTAGATAAAACGCTGGGCTCCCCACCAACAGTCTTCTCGATACCATGACTCACATGGACTTGGGCCTTGTCTTCCTCCTGGTCGGTGTTTCCTAACCCCTCGATGTCATTGGCAGTAACGAAAGAGGTTTCGGTAGTTCCGACGTCAGAGACAACCGCCTGGGTCTCCTTTGGGTCAAGAGTGTTGACCGATAGCCCATTCATCGACGTCTCGACTGGCTCATCCGGTAGGTTTGTGGACTCATCAGTCTTGGCGGGCGGGGAGTCTGAGGTTTGGAAAACGCAAAGGTCAGTTACAACACTAAAAATAGCAAAAGTTGGATATCAAATTTACCTTTGGCGTCCGAAGAAGTCAAATCCTCCTTGGCACAGGCATTGTCGACAACAGGAGATGCGGCCTCGACAACTGAACCAACCCCAATGGCAAGGGTTGAGGTGCAGCCGGGTCCTTGCTCACTTTTCTTAGCTGTCGGGCAAACTCTGTCGTCTACAACTTCCGGCTGTTTCTGGCCAGCAGTTGAGTTAACTGGAGCAACCTCTTCGCTGTTCACCCAACTCGACATGGCCAGACTGGCAGCACATTTTGCTGGCTCATGGTTGGCGGGGTTGTTCACGGGCTTAGCAAGAGGAGCCTCATCGTCATGAATGTCGCAATCTCCTGCTTGTTCAGTGTCGGGAAATTCAGAAAACAGAGAGCCATTCAAGTGTCCCTCCATATACTTGCCAGAACACATGTTTGCGTCAGATTCCTGATACAAGAAGTGAAAGTCTTCAGCGTCAAAGTCAAAATGGCCAGCCTTGATGGCTTCACAAGCGGTTTCAGGACCCGAAGCATTCTCAAGTCCACTGTCCACCACGAGAGACTCGCAAATCTTGCCAAAGAGGTTGTCCATGTTTGGCTGGTTGAAGGCAGGAGAGATTTGCTCGTGCATGGTTTGGGTGACAGTGAGTTTTTGGGCACACTTGTCGCTGGGTTCATCTGAGCTGCCATGGTTTAAGCAGTGGTCGGGGGCATCAGGTGTTTTCTAGTCGCAACGCTGTTAGTTGATGTTACCTTATAGAACAAACAATGATGATTTCACTTACAGGCTTCTCGATCGCAGCCCCGGTCTTGGGATTTTCAGGCTCAATAACCTGAATGGCCGCCATGGCCAACTGTAGGGGGCCGGCGCACTCTTCTTCAGGGCCAGCGCACTCTTCTTCAGGGCCGGCCACTGGGCCTTTCGGCTCGAATAAAGTTCTTTCATGATTGTCTTCCGGAGAACTCTTAGCCTCATGTAAGGAATCCCAACTCTCAAACATAAACTCACGGGCACTGTCCTTCTTGGGGACCTTGGGTTCTACCGGGACTTCCCGGGGCACATTGTTCTCTGAGGTAGCCTGAGGATTGTGAATGTTAGTTGTATCATCCTCAGACTCGCTTTCCGTCTCAGTTTCGCTGCTATCGCTCGACTCGGATGATTTATCTTGGGCAGAGCTTTTGTTTTCATCTAGCTTGTTTTGCTTGGTCCAAGATAAACCGCCACTGTCTTTTGTTTCATCGAGGGCTACCTCTTCGAAAAGACCTTTGGGTTCTCCAGAGTTGTCGATCGCACCCTTGGAAGAAATTGGGACATCTCCAAGGCCATCTTCCTCATCATCGCCGAGTACACCCTCATCAATGTCCTTGGCGGCATTCTCTCTGCTATCCTCGTCGGCATCACAGGAAACACCCTCTCCAAAATCGCCGTAAAAGTCATCCATGGTCTCATCCACAGCATCCTCTTCAAATCCATCAAGACTATCCTCTTTGACACCCTCGAGAACTGACTCGTTGGGGTCATTGGGAATATCATTTTTGGCATTGTCAAGGGTACCATCTTTGGCATCAAGAGGGACATTCTCGCTAGCATCGTCAAGCGCGACCTCCTTGACGTCATGGGAGATATCGCCTTTGACTTCCATGAGCTTGAGCTCTTCAGAGTCGTTGACAATGTCCTCGCTGACGTCACTGAAATCGTCCTCGTTGGTGCCATTAAGGGGGTCTTTAGCTCCATTGGGGGCTGGATGTGGAGAGTTTTCATCGTAAAACGGATTCTCTTCTTCGGAGTCTTCATAGAAATCATCAGGGGTATTTTTGGAATCATTGAGGTTGGTCTCATCGGCCTCATCAGGCGACTTGCCTTTGGGGCCACCAAGAGACACATCCATGACTTCATGGAGGTCATCCTCATTGGATTCATCACCGTCATCGGAACTGTCCTCGTCACTGTCTTCAGTGGATTCGTTGTCACTTTCATCGTTGTCGCTCTCACTGACCTCGGAATTGGCACCACGCTTGTGGGCCTTGGAGCCCATGGCTTTTTTCACCTTGGACCGGGCCTTGGGCTTTTCGGCTTCTCCAGGGACTTTCTGGACAAGCTTTTCAATAGTAGGGGGGGCTGGGGCCTGGGAAGGCTTGGCGGTGGCGGTATCAGCCTGCTCAATGGTAGCGGGAGTGGGAGTCTGAGCCTTTACTGAGATAGTAGTACTGGGCTCAAAGCAAGGTTCTACCGGGATAGAAGAATGCTGAGCCTTGGGGGGAGCTTCAGGACCAGACTCGTGAATCTTGATAGGATCGACCACGGCCTTCTCGGGAGGCTCCTCGTGATTGTCAGCTTCTGCGTTAGGATTCGCCTGCTGCTCCTCGGTCTTCTGGTCTGCGCACCCATCAACAGACTTGTCAACGGAAACGGAAAGGTTCACTTTAGGCTCGGATACTCCCTCAGAAGCCGACTTGATAGCATCTTCGACCTTGGCGGCATCTTGGGCCTCTCTGGCGGCATCCTCAGCCTCTTTTTCTGCGAGTTCTTGGGCCTTTTTTTCTGCGAGTTCTTGGGCCACGAGAAGATCCTGGGCAGCTTTGGCTTGATTTTCCACCTCGAGACGCTTCATACGTTGTTGGTAGTCTGAGAAAGTTTTGTCCTCTTCGATCTTGCCAAGCTTGTAACTGAGATATTCAATTACATACTTAAACATAATAGAGATACTCAATAAAATAGTCCGCATCGTGAACAGCAGGCAGACGAAAACGGTGCCGATAATGGCCGTTGTGAACGGCAGAGTTTGCGGCCTTTCCGGGGACATCTTGACTTAAGGGTCGGTGGGTGAAGACGGGATCGGAACGAAACGAAACAGCCGGAGGTGTGATGGAGATGGGAAGGGGGGGAAAAGAAGAAGGGAAAGGGAGAAGAAGAAATAGAAAAAGAAGACTCCAGGAAGAAGAGAACGAGGGATGAACACAACCACACCAAGAAAGAGAATGAATCACCCACGATGCCTCAACTCGACGCTGTCAATAAACAGAGGAGGTTGCGGGATATAGATGGAAAAAAAGAAAATATAAATAAAGAGAGGTAAAGAAAAATAAAGAGAGATAAGGAGAAATGAGAGAAATAAAGAGAAACAAGAAGAAATGAGAGAAATAAAGAGAAACAAAAAAGAAATAAAAAGAATAAAAATAAAAATGAGTGTCAATGATAAATCAGGGCGTTGTTGTTGTTATGAAAGAGTCGCGTGAGAATTCATAGTTTCGTGACTCTATCAAGCCTCAGACAACAAGGAAGGCATGAACAAAGTAACTGCCCTCTCAACTGCAACTGCCGCCACTTATAAGTGGCAGCTCACGTTCCTGCCCTTGCTTATAAGTCTCCTGGTTGCTCTTTCCCACCAGGTATGGAGGGGCACAAAGTGGAGCTTCTGAATGAGGAAGCCACAGAAAACGCTTTTTCATCTCAAGTCTCGCCGCGATTTTACGCAAAACCCCCATAACGCCGTGGTGCAATCCGTCATCAAGAGACGATTCCAGCAACCGGCTCATTAATTTGACGCAAGCCGTTTTACATGCTTGTCTTTCTTCTTTCGTCTAGAGTCTCTGCTGTTTGCGGCTTTTCTTGCTCTCTGCTATTGTTTGCGACTTCTCTTGCTTGCGCTACAGCCGGGCCTCTCGCTACGCTGCCATGCCACCGATACAGGTCAGTTTCTCTCTGGGTGCGTGTGGCCTTTTCTTTTACGCATACTGGCTACTGCTTCTTTCTATGCACAGAGCCGTGCATGTTCTCCTGCAAGAAACGGTGTCGTGGTGGTGGGAGGAATAGCCCCTGCTATTCATCTGCTGCGGCACCCTCTTCTCCGCCTCTCCATCACGGCCTCGGGGCCCTTTTGTGAGGCGTTGCTAGCTGTACACCGTTGCACCAAAGGAAGAACAAGAGTAGAGACCCTTTCTTGCAGTAGGCTTGGGAAGTGGCAGCAACACAGGTACAGACGGCAGATATGGAGGCACAGGCTCTTCCAACACCTCAACCTGAATAAACGCACGTGGAGTTTTAGTTTGATGACAGCATGTGTTTCTTCCTGTGGCGTGTGACACCAGCCGAAAATAGCACAGCAGGGCACGGCAGAGCCAGGCAAAAAGCAAAGCCGACAGCGGCACTTCCCAGAAGAGCTATCCGAATAAGGCTAAAGCACGCACACACCATACTCGTCTTTTCACTAGGCCTTTATTCCCTGCGTGACCGAGTGCCGGCGGCGGGATGGATTTCGTTTTCGCATGGCAGCACAGTGGAAATAAAAGAAGAAGAAAAA
>JACYXV010000794.1:0-10568 GCA_016859225.1 Thielaviopsis cerberus
AATCGACGTGCGGTGTGGAGAAAAAATTTACCCATATTTTTGAGGTGGCACTGTACATCTATACATGCTTAACAAAAGTACTGTTGGGTATGATTATTTTGTCACTTGTATCTTTCCCTTTTCCCCTCTTTTACTTCTCTCATCAGTCCTGCATCACAGGCCCTTTTTACGGCCCGGTTTTTATATTTTGCCAGCTTGTTTTTCCTTGCGGCAAGTTCAACAAGTATTTCTACTGTCGGTGTAAGCACATACTTGAAATCGCCTGCTCATGTTAGTGTAACCTTTTCACTGAGGTGCTTCCTGTTGGACCGAAACACTAGACCACAGGCCCATGCCTTAGCTTACTTTATAAGTAAAACTGTTTTTGTTCTCTGTTCATGGTTTATATCTAATACACGGAATTTACCAACAACAGCAATGAAAATTATCATCATTGCCAACAGCCTATACCTCGCTGAAAGCTAAACTGCTCTGCCTGAAGTTTCCACCAAAAACATTACTATCTGACATATACATCTCTTCCCATAGAGTATTTACAATGTACTCAACGTACTCTTCCTCTTCTTCAAGTACCTAACTACTTGACTGAATATTGAGCAAGTAATCCTTCATTTTCTCTGAGACATGTTCAGACACGTCTTGCCCAAAAATTGCAGCAAGAAAGTCGATGAGTGGTATACGGATGGGCACCATCTCACTGTCTGCTAGAATTGCAACAAATGCTTTGAGGAGAATGACACTTGCAACAAACTCGCCAATGTCCCCAACATCAACAAACTGGGACAAAATATTGTGTTTGAAATCGACAAGCGCATGTCGTAACAACACACCATCAAGGTGTTTCTTGTCTGCGACTGCCAGCAGCGGCTCAATGGCGACTAGACTGAATATAGAATCAATGAGGAAAAGTGGTAGAATGGGGGAAAGAGTTTGAAGCTACTTTCATTCGGGTTGGAGATCTTTCAATTCAAGAGGTGTTATAGATCGAGTGCCGAGTTCTGCAAGAGTTCCCAGGATAGTGCGTCCGAGACAAGAATTCATTTGTTCCAGAAATGCAAATTTGTGGGGTGAAAAAAACATGTTACAGAACAACGTTAATATGGACTGTTCAGAGCGTATCAATGATTGAATATCTTTTTCGGAAAGCAGGTACTGGCAGGCACGGTAGGGCTTAATCCAAGAGCCGAAGTTGTTCCGGGGAGTTCAAAATTGCTTAATGTAGATTCTTGTGCCCGCAGAATTTTGGAGGAGCTCGGTGGTTTGCGCTGCTCGTACACGCATCGGTGGCTGAGTGAACATATTACCCAGACTTCTTTGTCTTCTGCTTTTGCGCTTTGGTGCTTTTGGTTTTGGCAAGTTTTACGTCTGTGGGTTATGGCCTTGTTTTGTTTTGCTTTGTTCTAGATGATGCCTTTGTTGCAGCTGTATCGACTACGTTACCAGCCTTGCGGCGGGGAGCTACTGGAATTGCTCCGCGTACTCACATGCAGCGTTCTACAGAGGTTTCACGGTCTTGATTTAGTCCTTGCGACCGGTATCGTGTATTCCCTCGCGGAATTGGTAGACATGAAATAGCTCAATCAATCACTCGCTCAATGATTTTGCTCTTGGACTTGCATGCTTTCACGGGGCTTTTGCGGGCTTTCTGCCTTTCGTTCTTGGTTCTGCGTTTTAGCTATCAAGGGGCCTCGAGAAAGACTATCTGGTGTGGCGACCAGCAGCTCACAAGCGAGTGTAGAGCGACGTTAGTCTGGCATTAGGTATTGCGGAAGCGAGAATAAATTATCGGCTCAAGAAGAGTTTATACAATATGAGTTGGCCATGGTGTCAAAGTGCTGGTATGGCAGAGCCGCGTTATTGGCAAGGTGAGATGGAAGAAGTCATGTCCATGAACAAGAATCAGCGTGAAACACAGGGCAGAACCACACTATAGTTATAAGCTACATGAACGTTTGAGAATGATATGGCCTTGATTGGTGGGCAGAGATGAATCACCAGTACCTGTGCCATTGGCGTGATCATACCAAGGAACGCTACTGCCAAAAGGTTCTGGAAAATAATGGACAATAAGATAGGACAGAGCGATGTCAGAGTTATGGCCATCATTACATCTGAGTTGGTCATTTGTTTGGCAAATTCGGTGAGCTGTATATAGCATACTGTATTTCATACGGCATATTATCAGGGCTCACGATACCATACTCTTACGACGCGTAGAATAGAGTATGTCAAAGAGAAGTTTTACCATTCTGGATCTGGAGATGAGAGGAGTATGCATGGCGATGGTAAATAAAAGAGTCATATGTCATAGTGTCACAACTAAAGCTGGAGTGACACCCGCCTTGAAGCTGTAATTAAAAAATTAAGAAATTAATTCATGGTGCTGACATTCTTGCCGCTTCCGTGGTTCAAGGCCCGGATCATGTGACCTGTAAATCCTTCCACTACGCGGAAGCGCCCCGCGTAACTGCTGTGAGCCTGTTAAGAATCAACCATGCTGTATGCATTCAAAACCATAAGCTTTGAATTCTTTGTGGGGATAATTGCAGCTACGATTGTTAGCCCGACGTCGCCCTCTCAACAACTAATGCCCCACTTTACAGTACAACAGCTTGTTTAGCGAAACATCACAAGCCTTATTTTTCTCCTCTTCTCTTGCACGCCTTTACACACAACAGTAATCGCACTTCCCAACATGTCAAAGACCATCCTCATCACCGGAGCGAGCCGTGGTATCGGCTTCGGCATTGCTCAGGCCCTCATCGCCGCCAAGCACAACGTTGTGCTGACTGCGCGAAATGCCGTGCCTCTGGAAAAGTTCAAGGCCGAGCACCCCGAGCAGGTGGCCGTGCTCGCCGGGGACATGACGGACTACAGTGTGAGTTTCCAGGAGAAAAGTGGCAAGCGGATGACATTACGCTGACACAAGGAGGTAGATGGGCGATAAGCTGGTTGCTCTGGCTGTCTCAAGGTTTGGTGGGCTGGACGGCGTCGTGGTAAACCACGGCGTGCTGGAACCGGTTAAGAAAGTAGCTGATGCACCGCTGGATGAGTGGAAAACATTGTACGACATTAACGTCTTTAGTGGCGTGGCTCTGGTACGTATCTTTTCCTCTCCTAAAATAACGTCTTGATTCTAATTGCCGCCTGTACAGGGCAAGGCAGCGATCCCCGCCCTGCGTACGTCCAAGGGTATGTTTGTCTGGATTTCATCTGGCGCATCGACGGGCGTGTACCAGAGCTGGGGCGCGTACGGCTCATCCAAGGCAGCCGTCAATTCACTGTCGATGCACATTGCGGCCGAGGAGGCCGACATTATCAGTTTTGCGCTGGCGCCGGGCGTGGTAGCAACGGACATGCAAGCGCAGATTCGGGCGTCAGACCAGATGGACCCCACACAGCACTCCAAGTTTACGACGCTGTATGAAACGGACACGCTGCTCAAACCCGACTGGGTAGGCGCTGTGGTGGCCAACATTGTCACGAAGCAGGATACAGAGCTGAATGGCAAGTATATGCGGTATGTATCTGGCACACCCGAGTACTACGATGGGCAGGTTACGAGATTCACTAACGCGTAATAGGATCAATGACCCTAAGCTGGCGGGCTACGCGCCATGAAATTTACAGTGAAAGAGCTAGAAGACTTGTGGCACATTAGCATTTGGATAATTGCAATATGGCGTGTGTGTAAGATGTAGAAGGGGGCTCAGTAATCAGGCGAAAGATGAAAAGAAAAAGTATTCCACATGTGAATTCGGAAAGCACGAATGTTTTTTAATCATTTGAGCACAGAGTAAGGTGAAGTTTAGAATAACATACTAATATTGGTAATTCTACAAACCCCCAACAGGTGGCAATCCAACTACGTAGTAAAACTTGAAGACAGTTAGCGGATATTTTCCAACGGAAAAAGACAGTATGAACCGTAATGTCAAGATAAGGGATCAGAAACGTCGTTTGGCATAGACAAGTCAATCAGCATTGAGGCAGAAACCTCCATAAGCCTGGGGCGACAACTTATTCATCATAAAAAGTGGGAGAAGGTGCTGGTAGGTGGGCGGGCAGAGCGAAACAAGCTCGGCGTGGAGAAAAAACTTACCAAATAATCTTTTGGAGAGGACGGCTGCGACTGAGTCACGATGGCGAAACCGACACGGATTTGAGTCGGTGATTCTTGCTTTCCTAGCAGGAAAAAGAAGCCATCTAGAGAAAAGTTGCACAGATTCAAAGCCGTACTCCCCAAGAAGAAGGGAACAAAGCCAGAAGCACAAAGGAATAGAAAAAAAGGAATGCTCTGGTGAAGGACGAAGGTAAAGAAAGAACAAGAATTACATCAAAGTTGAGCGTCGTTGAAGAAAATTTATGGTTTCGCAAAACCCCACTTTAATTATCGATAAGGTGGCTGAAAGAAATAAAGCGGAGCCCACAGCAAGGCCAGACCAGACGCGATGGATGCAGTTGTGGCTTTACGCGACGCTGCATTGATGCAAATGGCATAGTTCCCGTCCAAGTCGTGTTCACATCCGCCTCTTGCGTCCAATTTTCTTCTCTTCTGGTTTTTTCTTCAAAAATATGCATTCTGGACTCTAAGAATTAATTTTCTATGTAGCCGGATGCCTGCATTCCAGAATACAAAAACGTTGTATCAACTATGGAGGTGGGGTCAAGTGACTTGGATTTTTCAAAGAAACAAAAGTGGCGCATCCTTGTGAGGTTTTTATGGTGTGGCGTTATTTGACCCCTCTAGAAAAAAAGAAGAAGCAGGAAAACAAGCCAGAAAGACAGGCCAAAGAGAAATGGGGGATTGCATAAAGACCTGCTCATCCCCAGCAGTTCAGGTCCAGGGCGTCTTGCTTCCAACAGAACAGAAGGTACGTATAAGGGCGAGCCGATTGTTATACTCTTTGTTTACCACAATTTATTTCTACCATTTATCTACACTTTACCCTTTACTAATTCACCATCATTTCTACTCCGTTTCTTGCCTTCTATCTATAATCATCTCTGTCTCTGTTTATTCATTATTGCGTCGCGCATAATGTCCGATCACGAATTTGGCTGTAAGTCCAAGCCGCCGATAAATCCCCCCCACCCAAACCCTAAATCTCCATCCCACCCCTCTGCCGTCCATCACGACGTCACCGAAGTGTGGCGTCCGCGCTCCTAATTTGTCGCATCCATTTTCGTCTTTTCTTCTTTTTATTGTTAGCTGCCATTTCTTTTCTTTTGTCATCAATTAGCTTTTGGAATCTCTTCTTTTTCGGTAGCGATGAGATGAGGGTAGCTTTGATGAGTAAGAATAAAAGTTTCAACCCACCAAGTTGCCTTTGGCTCTACTTTGTGGGATTATGCTGTGTTGCTCACGTTGTTTGTATCTCCACCAATCCGATATAAAAGCCAAAGGACAGAAGGAAACGAAAAGGCACAGACAAACAAAAAGAAGAGAAAAAGACTCATGGATGTCTCCGACTTAAAGACAAAATGGCTCTTTCCTTTCTATCTGCACATGTGAAGAGCTGAAAGCCTCGCATGTAAACAAAACAAGACGGACGCGGCGGACTAGTTGATGGCGTACCACTTCTTATTCGCAACATATGCAAATGGTCACAGCCAGAACACCACCACCTTTATCGTTGCCCCTACTCTCTTTTGTCCGCCTTCTACAATGCGGTTTTATGATTCTGACGAACCCCTCTACCGCAAAGCCAATGATGATCTGAGTCTACCTAAGGCGACAGTTCAGAAGATTGTTAGCGAAATTCTCCCGCCATCGACTGGCATGTCGTTTGCGAAAGAGACCCGTGATCTCCTCATAGAATGTTGCGTCGAGTTCATCACTCTGATCTCATCCGAAGCCAACGAAATATCCGAAAAGGAAGCCAAGAAGACGATTGCCTGTGATCATATTACCAAGGCACTGGAGCAACTAGGCTTCTCCGACTATGTCCCGGCGGTTATGGAGGCAGCGAACGAGCACAAGGAAGTACAAAAGGTATGTTTTCTTGGCAGGCGACTGACCGAAACGATGCTAACAAAGTGCAAGGGCCGCGAGAAGAAGGGGAGCAAGCTAGCGTCGAGCGGCTTGTCGATGGAGGAGCTTGAAAGGCTACAGGCCGAGCAGTTTGCAGCAGCTGCTGCCAGACATACCTGATGCGAAATAGCCACACACGGAACGGAACGAGAGGTGTGGGTACATAGCGGTTGTTTGATGTTTCTGTCTGCATTTTTGACGTTTGTGAGTAGTTTCCATGAATACTTAAGCGATGCGCGTTGATATATTTTTGTAAATAATGTATACATCTACAGACCGACAGCGGCTCTGGGCTCGTTTTCATGGAGCCAGTTAGTGACACGGCGACTTGTGGTTGGCTGCTCCTGATGCGGTGATGGTGACACAAGGTAGGAGGCTCTGTTGGCGTGGAAAGGCGGTACTGGCTTTGTCTACCACTAAATAGCCACTGAAAAGCCTTGAAAAGCCACTGAAAAGTGGGCCGCAGTCAAAAGCAAGTGAGCCCGCACTGCTGCAGATCTTGGCTATGGCTTCACCGCCAATAAGCATGAAAGATTTAAAACACGCATCACACAAGTAAGAAGCACAAGATGCAGCCTCTTTTTGTCTGTTTTTATAGAACGTGTACCTTTCCATGCATGCATATGTGAAATATGTGCATACATTCTATGATTTGCTTGCTTAGTGTCTCTGAAAAGGTCCCACATTAACTGCAATTTCAATTGCACTCTTTGCTTGCTACAGCCGCAGAACTGGCTTCTCTATTAAAGCCAGGCAATTTCTATCTGCCTGCCTGCTTGTCTGCCTGCATATCTTGATTCCTTTCTTCAACCATCCATCAGACAAATCCAGCCTGACCAACCAATTATCCCTTTGACGAAAACCCTTCACTTCCCCGTCAGATCTTTACCTGAAAAATGTCTTCATCGGATTCAAAGCACATCTCATTCACCCCGCTTGTGAGTTTTACTTACATTTAGCCGCCTGGCACAGGCAAAGTGAATTGCAAAAGACGCTGATGCTGACTGATTTTGCAGCCTGAAAAGGAAGCGGTGTGGACTAAGCTGGTCAAGTAAGCAGCACACCACAAGGGCTGCCAACAGCCAAGACCATGATTTGATGCTAACTGGCATATTAGATGCACCTACATTGACCCCACCGGCACCCAGCGCACCTGGGAGTCGGCTGAGCGCACAACGCGCCCCAAGGACTGTGACATTGACGGCGTCGGTATTGTTGCCATTCTGGAAAAGGAGACGGGCCCCGAAATTATGCTGCAGAAACAGTACCGCCCGCCGCTGCAGCGCGTGTGTATTGAGATTCCCGCTGGCCTTATCGATGCCGGCGAGACGGCTGAGCAGGCTGCGGTGCGCGAGCTGAAGGAGGAGACGGGCTACGTTGGCACGGTCAAGGACGTGTCGCCCATCATGTTTAACGGTGAGTCTCATGCACATAGCTCATCTGCTTTTTAAACTCTGCATCTGATTGGAGAAAACCCCGGCTTACTAACTGTCTAGACCCTGGTTTTACCAACACCAACCTGCGTACCGTCCACATGTCGGTCGACATGTCGCTGCCCGAAAACCAGAATCCGAAGCCGCAGCTGGAAGAGGAGGAGTTTATTGAAGTGTTTTTCCTGCCGCTTAATACACTGTTTGCTGAGTGTAAGAGACTTGAGTCTGAGGGCTATGCCATTGACGCGCGTATTGGCACCCTGGCCGAAGGCATTGAGGTCGCCAAAGCGTTTAAGCTGACGTAGAGCAGTTGAGAGGAGGGGGAGTTTATGCATTTATGGATGGCGCTCGAGTATTTACCAAGGAAACAATACATTATGACCATAGGCCTTTCTTTCTATGACTAGTGGTGATGACGGTGGCCAATATTCTGTGCTGCGAGAAGGCTGTACTGGGTGGCTAGTAACCCATATCCCAGACAGTAGGCCTGTCGCCAGGCTCAGGCCTCCTAGAAAAAAAGAATCATTGATAAGCTTTGGGCGCGCAGGCCATCGAACACAGCGCTAAAGCCAATTAAAGGGCAAGGTGAAACCGAAACCCGACTCGATAATGGAATGCATTGATTGGACGTTTGTTGACTGGCAGCCTAAAAACTGGAATAGCACCATGAAGCTTATTCAGCTGCCTGACGTCACCTGACTTTCAGCATTTGGCTAGAGTACATAATTTGCCTCTGACACTAAAATTTACCCGTCCACTTGTACCATCAGATAAACACATGTATCTGAAAAAATTCACATTCGATCTGATCTGATTGCCCATTGCTGATTTGCCCCCCAAAAACACTGACAAGTCTACCTCTTTATACCAACTTGCACCCGAAATATTTCCGCCATGGAGTCGCTCATATTGCAAGTATCTAAAGGCCTCGCCAACATGTTCGTTTCATCTCACTCAGCGCAAATAGCTCCGAGCGGTGATGTCACTACCGAAGATGTCACAAAAGTGCGCTCTCTACTGCTTGACGATATGAAAATGCCCATGGAGCTTGTGGACAACATTATGGACTATGCCGAGTACTGGAGCCATACGACGGCGCAGACAACTGAGAAACATGTCGTACAGCAGGGCCGCTTGAGGCAAATCCGCGGCAACGACGGCAACTGTCTGATGGTAAGCTTTGCAGCCGTGTCATTCTTATTGGCCCTTGAAGCTAACCAGATACAAGCTACGCACACCGCCCATCGGCTTCTCCAATGATACAGAGGACCAGAGCTTTTGGGAGACCAAGCCGCCCATGGAACCAGCACCGCCCGCACAGCCCAACGAGCCATTCAAAGACATGGCCACACTTCCGCCTGCCATTCAAGACCGCTTGCCGTCTCTCGTGCACCCCGTGCGTAAGCTCGTCTTCACCATCAAGAGCCACGACCAGGGCTGGAGTAGCGGTCCCGCCGACCCCACCAACGTCTACGGCCACTCATGGACGTGGTTTGACGTCGGTATTGAGCGCTTCAGCACTACAGCCTGCGCGGCTTGCGCGGCCGATGACTGCGTGCACAAAGAATCTTATACGTGGGCGCCGGCCATGGGCTTCTGCAACGCGCGCACTGTAGTCCCAGAAGCGACGGCGCCGGGTTCACAAGGCCTCGTACACCTAGACAATCCCAGCGCCCAGGCGTTACAGGTGAATAAAAGGGCGAGTCGCGACAGCTGCACGCATACAGTAGTGTGGAGCTGGGATGACGATATTGACCCGGAGTCGGCCGAGGCTGAGGACGAGTTGGTCAAAAAGGGTCGTGGCAAGGCTACGGGCACCGGAGAGTTTGTGCGTAGCTTGAGGACGGGAGACATGATTACGGTGTGGGCAAAGGCGCGGTTCCCGGGCTGGGCGAATCATGTGGAGAGTATTGCTGTGGAGGTGCACTATGTGAAATAGGCGAACCTAGGGAATTTATAGGCCAGGATAAGTTGCTAGCTTTATTGAGCAGCTCCACAGCACACCGGAGCTCTTATCGTTATCGGCTCTTATCGATAAAGAAGAGCGGATTGAGCACGTGAAAGCACATCATCTTTTGTAAAGACGGCGAAATGCTGGCGAGCCGCTGCCAGAATCGGCGACATGAGCTATGAATTGAATGGCATCATCAGCCAATAGTGAATTTAACCCGGGCCGTGCTAGCTTAGAAATCGACTGTTATTGGTTTTGGCGCCTTGTATTTTGGGACGTTGAAGGCCATTTAGAGGGGGTCCTTTATTTACTTTTTTTCCTCCTTTGTTCTATCAATTAATTTCACTCTTCTTTTTTCCATCAAGTCTTGACAAATCCCGACCATTTATTCCTTTGAGTCGTCGCTCCTAATAACCCAGTCGCTAACCCTAATCCACATGCTCTCGCGATCCGCCGCCCCGCTACGGGCTCTCCGGCTCCGCGGCCTGCACCCTGCGGCCTTTGCCGCCCGCCGCTTCCAGACCCTTCAGCCTGGCCAACAATCTGCCTCTGCCGCCTCTGCCGCCTCTGCGCCCGCCTCTAACCCTGCCATGGCCTTTCCATGCCTGGACAAGCTGGAGTCACGCTCGGCCACGCTCGAGGCCAAGACGGCTGACAATTCGGGTCCTGAGCCGTCGTACACGGTCGGCGCCACACAGACCTTCCACAGTTCTGAGGCCCTGCTGCTTGATTGGGGCGGTGTGTTGCCCGAGTTCGATGTTGCCTATGAGACGTGGGGCTGCATGAACGCCGACAAGTCTAATGTCATTCTCTTGCACACTGGGCTGTCGGCCTCGTCGCACGCACATTCGACCACTGCCAACCCGCAGCCTGGCTGGTGGGAAAAGTTCATTGGCCCCGGCTGCGCCCTCGACACTGACAAGTACTTTGTCATCTGCACCAACGTTATTGGTGGCTGCTTTGGGTCCACGGGCCCGTCTAGCATCGACCCCGCCGACGGCGCCCGCTACGCTACGCGCTTCCCCATTGTCACGCTGCAGGACATGGTGCGCGCCCAGTTCCGCCTACTTGACCACCTCGGCATCGCGCGGCTGTACGCCTCGGTCGGCTCCAGCATGGGCGGCATGCAGTCGCTTGCGGCCGGCGTGCT
>JACYXV010000795.1:0-10556 GCA_016859225.1 Thielaviopsis cerberus
GAGTTGACCTTAGCTGGATTCGAACCAACTGCCTTTGCCGAAGCAAAGTGCCATCTAGGTCAAGCTGTCTTTGATATATTGAGCTGAAGGAACCTTTTCATATTCAAAGGAATTAAAGGAGCCGCATCGTTCTTGATTCTTCCCCTAAACGGCAGCATTTGAGTGGATCCTCCTGTAGTCTGCAGCGTCTTTTCAGGTCCTAACCCTCGTCCTTGTCTATTTTATGCTATCGCCTCTTTCATTCCATTCTCTCCTCTTTGATTTTCCTCACTGTCTCATTGCTTCCTATCTATTTGATTTCTCATTGACTGATCTTGGCCAAATTCGTCGAGGAAGCAACAATACAATCAACCTCTTCTCTCCTCCCCACGTCTATTGGCTATAGCCCTCCCCTCGGACACCTTTCCTACATCGAATTGTAACTTTGATAGCCCCCTTTCCATAAGACGGCAGGTGTTGTATTGGTCGGTTGTTGTTTTTGCTCGCCGGCTTTGTAAGTTGCTTATTCGATGAAATGGCATCACCCCAAACCAGAAAAAAATAAAAGGCTTGCGGTTCAACCATACGACTCAACATCAAACCCTTATCCCTCGGCACTGAGCCTCGTCTCATATTGCGAGCTGTGGGTTAGGTTACTATGTAAGTACTTGTACGTAAAGCACGTATTCATGCACCGTTAAGTTGTCTTTATCTTCAAAGTCGTGAGCTTGCAATGTAACGCCAAGTCTAACCCTGGGGCCACCACTTCGTGGATGGGTGCTCGGCTACTCACTGGCGTGCTCCCAATTAATCCATGCCATACCATATATCAAAAGATCCAGACACTGCATACATGGACTGCTTGAAAGGTCTTTTGGGGAAACATGGCATCAGCCACCGGGTACTTTAAGCCTACTGTCTCGAATATGGCTGATGCGATTTGTTAATCGTTAGCTGACAAAACCAAAACAAGACATGTAAGACTGCACTAACGAGAACTTTGTTACGCTACTCGCTCGTCATATCACATTGCCGCTACCAAGCGAGATGTTATCGGACACATGGATATAGCAAAACCGTTTCGTCTCTGGGTTTCATTTCGGCGTTGTGGAAATTCGCTCGATTCGCAGTGGCTACTTTATCTCTCATATTAGGGTTTCTCAAACACGTGACAATACTAGGGAAGGTTTGCTGGCGCTGGATTTAGTTTAGTGCGTGCAGCTTTGTTGACGCAGGGTCTGTACCTGCCTTTTCTAATCGATGCGCATTTAGGTGGGATTGAGGCGAAACCATTGATACCGAGATAACTGATACAAGGCTCCAGGCTTGTTTGTCAACTTTCTATTCTTTATCGTCAAGCCCCTAAGAGAGACCATCAAGCCCCCCAAAAGACGCTGGGACTTTGTATCCCGGTCAGATAAACACAGCGAATTAATGTCGGCCAACTGCAAGGGAGAGCTGTAAACCAAGTCTGGGCAGAGTGATAAGCAGACACACACTCCCGGCTCTCATTCCAACTCTTCCGCTTTTGGGTCTGTAGTCAAGTAGCATGTGATAAATCCGTAAATTTATTCTTGTCGATTCAAAGACAGCCCAAGCCAGATCAAGCCAAGCCAAGCCAAGCCAGCCATGCTAAGCCGAGCCGGGCCCAGCTCGTTGTTCGCTATTTGTAGCTTTTCCGCGCCCAACACTTGGCGACTCAATACTGTGTGTTGTGAGCTAGAGTGGCACCTGTAGTGGTGGTGATACTTGTTGGACAGAGTCACAAAGCCCTGTTGCTGGGTGTTAGCTTGCAAGATTCCAGCGCTTTTGCACTACTGTTGCGCACGTAACCGGTCAAAAAGGTACATCTACGCAATGTAATGTAATATAATGTAATGTACATATGGGCCCCTACCAGCCTACAGAACAGCTTAACAAGTGACAGGAAGTACCCCGTATTTTGCAAGGATGGCCCATAGCAACTTCGCTGGAGGTACATCTGGTATTAGATACTTGACAAACGCAGCAACGATCACCGCCTATCAGGCTGCACGGGCGATGTACTGTCCTTGCCATCTTTTTGTTCTCTGTTCAATTTCTCCTCCTACTAGTCAAACGCTAAAACCTCAGCCTTCCACCCGCCCCATCTTGGCCATCTGACTTTTGGTTTTTCTTTTGCCATTCAATCCGCCAATCAATTCATCAAACCCCTTGGATATTCCATCAACACTCGAATTTATCGCCTCTGTTTTGGTTCGAGCACATTCGCCTCTCCCTCTATTCCGTTCCAGTTCATATTTTTCCACCCTACTTTGTTTTCTTTCTCACGCATTGTTGCGGCACACCAATAAACCAAAGCCCTGGTTCCAGTTCTAACCCAATCCAGACCAAATCCAGCCAGCCCGTTGTCGTCACAGCTGGCTACCTACTGCATAGCCAGTCACAAACTAGCCTTGCTAACACCACCCTCCTGCTTGGCGCCGTTAGCTTAGCAGCCCCATCCTTGTACACTGTACATCCTCTTGACCTAATCGCCTTAAGCAACCGGCTCGCTCGCTTTTGGAGGCAACTTTTCTTGCCCTTTGCCTATTTTAAACCCCCTTCACCCCCAGATCCAAACTGCCGATTTCAGCCTTTGCTTCTTCGTCTTTATTTTTCGCCGTATCCTTTCCCTCTTTATTCTATTTCTCGGCCACCTCCATCTTATCGTCCTGTGTGAGTTGTCTACACTAACTAGCCAACCGCCATCTTTGTTATCTCATCTCGCCATCTCTTTTTCGCTCCATCTCTCCCATATTTCTCCCATATATAAGCAATGTCGTCACCAGCACCGTTAATGCCAAATGACGGCGAGGCGCGCCGAATTTCCATCAAACTCAGTATCGGCGCGGTGGTGTACCGTGGAAAGCTTGCGCTTTCTGACATGACCGAGGACAAGTTTGAGGCTGCTGTAAGTTCATTATGGCTCTAAGCGTGCTTTTCAGCAAGCTACCTCATTATTTAGTATTAACTGTATACCCTAGATCCGCACTCTATTCCCTCACCACCCGGGCCTCATCACAATTGAGCGCTACTCCGATTCGTCGCGCGACTACATCAAGATTGCCTCTGCCCACTCGTACAGACAATTATTGCGCGCCGCCAAGGCCAAGTCGAAGCTCAAGTTCCGCGTGCGCACCATCACGCCTGAGCCGGCCCTTCCTTCCCCGACCACAGAAAACTCTCCCGTAACCGTCAATACCACAGTCACTGTCGAGAGCGATCAGGCTCATAGCGACTACACACCCACAATCACCGTCACTAAGATCGACGCGTCCACCCCTGCAAAGCTAGAAACCAATGATGAGCTTGTGCAAGATCATGAATCCGAGACTCACCTACGCGAAATCGACTCCAGCAAGATTTCGCAGCCGGATGCGCATCGGGTATGGGCCGAAATCACCAAGAATGACCCAATCCCATTGTATGTGCCCGGCAGCAGCTTAGATCTGGAAGAACCTGTGGTCGAGTCGCTGCCCCCGCCAAAGCCAGCGCCTCAGCCTGTATACAATTGCTCCGCTTATGCTAGCTCAGTCGTTTACCCCAAGGTTGGCCCTGCCTTTCATATTTGCTGCAATGCCTGCTCAGCTGCCATTTTGAATGACCACTGGCACTGCAGTCAATGCGAGATGGGCGACTTTGATCTGTGTCTCGATTGCACCGACAAGGGTGAGCGCTGCTTGAACCAAGAGCATTGGCTGATTCGCCGTAGAATTGAGGATGGCGCTATTGTGTCTAGTGTGACTGAAATTCTGGGCACAGGAAAGTCCAAGATGGCTAAGGCTAAGGCAAAGGAAGAGGACAACCAAAAGAATGAGCAGCAGGAGGAGAAAGAGGAGTCCAAGACTGAGCACAAATTCACTTTTGACTTGAGCCCCGTCCGAGACGCTCTCAAGGACATCGAGCCCATCCCTAACAGCGCCCCAAGTCAGCCTGCTGTGACCCCCCGAGACTGCACCTGGCCAAATCCTGTGTAGTTTCGACGAGATGAGACGCATGGATAGTTTCATGCACCCGGGCCAAACCAGATGGTCAGCTTTTGATGCTACCACTTCTGCTGCCCCCGTCAACTTTTCGTGGATGAACATGCGCACTTGCAACAACTGCGTGAGCGAGATGGTGGAGCAATCTTTTGTGCATTGCAATGTCTGCGCCGACTTTGACCTGTGCTTTAACTGCTTCACTGCCAACAATCATGGCCATCATCCCGGCCACTCGTTCTCGGCGGCTTCTAAAGATACCGTGCTACCTGCAGACGTCAAGCCACTTCTTGCCCCTGGCCGCAACGTCCGCCACAATGCTTGCTGCGATGGCTGTGATAAATACATTGTCGGTGTACGCCATAAGTGCCTTCAGTGCCCTGACTGGGACTACTGCTCGAAATGCATTGAGACTAGAGGTCTTTTGCATAAGGGCCACCGTTTTGTCAAGCTGTACGAGCCCATTAGCCTGCCTAGCATGTGCACGCGCATCGCCAGTAGCCTTGTCTCAGTGCAGCACCGCGGCATCTACTGCGACGGCCCTCTGTGCACCCAGGATGGCCATACGGCGTGCATTTCTGGTGTACGCTACAAGTGTACCATTTGCAGCGACTTTGACCTTTGCGCCCGTTGCGAGGCGTCTCCGCTGAACGAGCACTCCAAGTCGCACCCCATGATTATGATGAAGACGCCTATTCTGCACGTCAATGTGTCGACTTTTGGCAGCGATTCCAGTGGCCGCCGTCTACCTCCCATGGGCGACAAGAAGGCTGAACAGACGCCCGAGCTGAGCCTGGGCTCCAAGAGAGCATTTGCTGAGCTGCAGCCTACCAAACCGGCGTTTGCCAAGATGGAGCCTGCGAAGCCCGAGCCCGTCAAGGAGGAGATTACCGAGGTTTCTAAGCCTCTAGCTCCTCGCCCCGCGCGCATCAGAGTCTGCCAGGGCGACGTATCCCGGGCCGCCAACGCGTGTCTTGCTCCCCGCAAGAGCTCCAGCCTCGAGACTTCGGGCGTTACTCCTGGCAGCGTTACTGAAAATATTGACTGCTTGTCCACTCTGCTTAACTGCCAGATGGTCAACAACGTGGTCGATTCCCGTCCTAATGTGGCAACTGGTCAGGACTTTACCTACACCTTTACCCTACTGAACAACGGCTTTAGCGCGTGGCCTGCTGGCAGCTATCTGAATTTCGTTGGTGGCGCTTACATGGGCAAGGGTGGTGAGGGTCAGACTGCACCCAGCACTACCGTCACCCACGAGGTCAAGGTTGGTGAGATGGCTGATTACACCGTCTCGCTGTGCGCGCCGACTGACACTGGTGTGCTGGCGTCGTACTGGCGCCTGACGATGTCGGATGGGTCGCGTGTCGGCAACCGCTTCTTTGGCGAGGTTTGCGTGAACGGCTCGCCGCCGCCGCAGCAGGAATCGTTCCCTGCCGAGCAGCTTTATGCACTTGATGGCGATGACGAGGAGACTGAGACCGAGGAGACGCTGCCCAAGGCTCCTTCTGCGGCGCCGCTGATGGTGTTCCCGACACTGGAGGCTGAATCACCAGTGTCGAGCGTTACGGAGAGCGCGCCGCCTGCCGAGGAGCAGGTTGCGCGGTCGCCGACGATGGTGACACAGTCGGAATTGGGCTCGCTGGCGGCTTTTGAGGATGGCGATGACTGGACGGGCTCGGACATTGATTTCCTAACGGATGAGGAGTATGATATTCTGGACAACTCGGACGAGGACTACTCAACTCTGTAGATAGATGAAATGGTTTTGTTGATTTTTTAACCCAATTTGACAGTGCGGTTTCACAAATACAGGCCCAATGAATTAGCTTTGTTATTTATTATTATTTTGGGTTCAAAGTAGCTTAAGGCTCTAGTGTTTTAGGGGTTTGCAATCACGGTATCTGGAATGCATTAATAGTTGTTGTATAAGTAACGATGATGTCAGTGATGGTATAAAGTCAAGGTACAGTGCGAAACTGTATAGTGACGATGTTAGTTACCATGTTGGTTGACAGCTGGTGAAAAGTGGATCGACTGGCAAGTCTGGCTACAGTGTCAGGAAGAACACACTGTACGGGTTTATGGCAGCGTGTCCTTTTAGCGGGCCCAGGGCCAGTTCTACACAATTCTAGCCCCAGTAAACACAGGCCAGGGGTGCAGTTTGGGCGTTTTTAGTAATTGATAAGTACTGACGGCAGCCCTGATTGGCATAGATGTATAGGCTAACTATGGGTCTGTGCTAGTAGTTGGAAATGAAGTTTACGTTTAGACCTTAGATCTCCGTCTTGCACCCATAGTCTTTCTCTCTAATCACACCCTTATTTCTTTGTTCATTTTCATTCCTCTTGGTCTTTGTTTTGTTATTTCGACTCTTCTAGTATCGACCTACGAGAGGGATGCTGCACTGAGTAAACCGGCGTCTGGAACGACGGAAATCTGTAATATACACCCGACCTGAACAATCGACCCTCGGCGAATCACAACCACACGACGACGCTCTATTAGACCAAGACGGGGATATACAGCCTTTTCTGTGCCTAATTGAATTCTCAATTGAGCTTGCGACTTCTGCTTGACCGACCTCCGCGACACTTTTCCCGAGCGCATTGCTGGCTGCGACTACGAACTAATCAACGGATGCTCAATTACAAGCTGATTGACGACGAACCTCCATCGACCGGTAGACGACCCGCCTGCACTCCATGATGATGGACAGCTACAATGAGAAACGGCCGCTAATGTCGGACATGGATGACGATGCTTTTGGCGCCAAGTCTGGTAGTATCGTCAGCGCCTTTGACGCCTTTCGTACGTCTCTCTGCCCTTGTGCCGTCACAGGTCTTGCCATCACACTAACAACCGAATCTCGGCGATAGCCAAATCGAAGCCGCAATACGTCACGCAGACTTCGGGCGGCGGCAAATGGACCGTCGTCATGATGATTGTCTCGGTGCTCTTTATGTTTAGCGAGACGGCGCGCTGGTGGCGCGGCGCCGAGACGCACACGTTTTCGGTGGAAAAGGGCGTGGGCCACGAACTACAAATCAATCTCGATGTCGTCGTGCACATGAAATGCGCTGACTTGCATGTCAATGTGCAAGACTCGGCGGGCGATTGGATCCACGCCGGCGAGGCGCTGCGCAAGGATCCCACGCTGTGGTCGCAGTGGGTCAGTGACAAGGGCATGCACAAGCTTGGCCAGGACGAGCATGGCCGCGTCGTCACGGGCCATGGGTACGAGGCGGAGGACGAGGGCTTTGGCGAGGAACATGTGCATGATATTGTCCGCCAGGCGCGCAAAAAGGCCAAGTGGTCCAAGACGCCGAGATTGAGAGGATCGCCGGGCGATTCGTGTCGCATCTATGGAAGTATGCTGTTGAATAAGGTACAGGGAGACTTTCACATTACGGCGCGTGGCCATGGGTACCAGTCAGGCGGCGAGCACGTCGACCATAATGGTAAGTCTTGTCTGATTTATACACATGCATGTAGGTATATCGCTAACTAGCAGTCACAGCTTTCGACTTCTCGCACGTCATCTCGGAGCTCTCGTTTGGCCCCTTTCACCCGTCACTCGTCAACCCGCTGGACCGCACCATCAACACGTGCGTCGACCACTTTTACAAGTTCCAGTACTTTTTGTCCATTGTGCCGACCGAGTACCGCGTGGGTAACTCGCGCTCGCAAACGATTGCAACCAATCAGTACGCCGTGACGGAGCAAAGTCGCGCCGTTAACGAAATGTTTGCCATTCCTGGCATCTTTGTCAAGTACGACATTGAGCCACTGCTGCTCAAGGTTGTTGAGAACAGAGCGGGCCTGTTGACCTTTATGGTCAAGATCATCAACGTGGTTAGTGGTGTGTTAGTTGCGGGTCACTGGGGGTTTAGATTGTCGGATTGGGTGCGCGAGGTGATGGGTAAGCGCAGACGAAGCAGCGTGGGTTACGGCATGTTGGGGCACAAACACATGGAGGACTAGACGGGGACGCGTAGAACGGGGGGGTTATTGTGCATAGAGAGTTTCTGTACATAGAGAGAAATCCATTGTCTACAGGAGAACAGAGTTTGTGCGTGGAAACATCTTGTCCGTGGGAGAATAGAGTGTGTGCATGGAGATATCCTGTCCGCAGAGTATCCTTATTTTGCCACCCAGACTGTTTAAAACACACCTGTATTAGTGGGGCAGTATCCCGGGCTTTTACTCAATCCAATGAGCCGACGACCGGAGGGAGACAAGAAATAATTGCAGTGCTGCGATTGGTTGGAAGCATGTAGAAGGGTATTAGTTGAATAAGACTGTACAGAAATAAAGAATCAAGTCAGTGAGTAATTTAGGCCCAAGCCAAGTGAGGTTTAAGACGTCATTAAGCTCTATTTTGAAGATAAAATTTTAAGCTGGTTCTTGTCTTTTTTCCATTCGCTCATTTTCCTTTCTCCATCTTCTTCAATTGGTTTCTGTGGGCGACCGCAATTTCTTGTTTTCATCACCACTTTATTCGGTCCCTTTTTCGTCTTCACAATGACGGCTTTTGGCCTGGCCCGAACGGCCGGTCGGCGGGTACGTCCGTCTTTGTTTCTTTTTCCGACACGGTTGTAGCACAGTTTATTGACTTTACTCTTTTAGATACTATCGTCGCCCTCATCCATCCGCTCCTACTCGACCTCTTCCTCGCTTCCGCCCACCTACGAGCGGCTGCTCTCCAAGTATGGCCAGGTGCGCCACGCGCTGGGCGCCACGCGGCTGACGCTCGCCGAAAAGATTCTGTACTCGCATCTCGACAAGCCCGAGGAGAACCTGCTCTCGGGCACCAACGGCGGCCGCGACGTCCGCGGCAAGGTGAACCTGCTGCTCAAGCCCGACCGCGTCAATATGCAGGACGCCTCGGCCCAGATGGCCCTGCTACAGTTCATGTCATGCAATCTCGAGCGGCCGGCGATCCCTGCAAGCATCCACTGCGATCACTTGATTGTCGGGTCCAAGGGCGCTGACAGTGATCTGAGCGCTGGCATTGCGACCAATAAGGAGGTGTTTGATTTCCTAGAGAGCGCTGCGCGCAAGTATGGAATGGACTTTTGGCCGCCTGGTGCGGGCATTATTCACCAGACTGTGCTGGAGAACTATGCCCTGCCGGGCCTGATGATGCTGGGAACTGACTCGCACTCGCCCAATGCCGGCGGCCTGTGCAACATTACCATTGGTGTTGGCGGTGCAGACGCCGTCGAGGCCCTGGTCGGTGCACCGTGGGAGCTCAAGGCGCCTAAGATCCTAGGTGTCAAGCTCACGGGCAAGCTAAACGACTGGGTATCACCCAAGGACGTTATTCTGCATCTGGCTGGCAAGCTGACGGTGCGTGGCGGTACTGGCTACATCATCGAGTACTTTGGCCCTGGTGTGGATACGCTGTCGCTGACGGGCATGGCCACCATGACCAACATGGGGTGAGTTCAATCTACACTCGAGGCCAAACAAGCTACTGACAAACTATAGTGCCGAGGTTGGCGCCACCACCTCCATTTTCCCCTACACTGAGGCCTCTGCCCGCTACCTGGTGGCCACCCGCCGCGCCCAGGCGGCTGCCAATGCTGCTGCCTTACAGAGCTTCCCTGCCGGTGCCTCGGGCGACTCAGTCTTCCAGTTCAAGGCCGACGAGGGCGCCGAGTACGACCAGCTCATTGAGATTAACCTGTCGGAACTGGAGCCGCACATCAACGGTCCGTTCACGCCTGATTTGGCTACGCCGCTGTCCAAGTTCAAGGCTACCATCCAGGAGCAGGGTTGGCCCCAGGGCCTGTCGGCTGGCTTGATTGGTAGCTGCACCAACTCATCATACGAGGACATGACCAAGGCTGAGAGTCTGCTGAAGCAGGCTAAGGCTGCGGGTCTCAAGCCCAAGGCCGACTTTTACATTACCCCTGGTAGCGAGCAGATTCGTGCGACCCTAGAGAGAGACGGCACACTGGACACGTTCAACGAGGCTGGTGGCATTGTGTTGTCCAATGCCTGTGGTCCGTGCATTGGCCAGTGGCAGCGCCAGGATGGCGTGGCCAAGGGCACGCCCAATGCCATTCTGACCTCGTACAACCGCAACTTCCGCGGCCGCAACGACGGTAACCCCGAGACGCTCAACTTTTTGGCGGCGCCCGAGATTGTGACGGCCATGGCCTTTGCCGGGTCGACTACCTTTAACCCCATGACGGACTCGCTAACTACACCCGACGGCAACGAGTTCCGCTTTTCGGCACCCCGCGGTCTCGAGGGTCCTGCCACGCCTTTTGTCGAGGGCCGCGAGAGCTTCAAGGCGCTGTCACAGGAGGCTGACCCTTCGGTGCCGATTGCCATTTCGCCCACGTCTGAGCGCCTGGCGCTGCTGGAGCCATTTGCACCGTTCCCCGCAGGCGAGATCAAGGACCTTCGTGTGTTGGTCAAGATTACGGGCAAGTGCACAACAGACACGATTTCAGCGGCCGGGCCGTGGCTCAAGTACAAGGGTCACCTGCCCAACATTAGCACCAACACGCTCAACACGGCAGTCAATGCTGAGACGGGCGAGGTCAATGTGGCGTACGACCT
>JACYXV010000796.1:0-10544 GCA_016859225.1 Thielaviopsis cerberus
GCTGTAGGAAGCTTTCCTTTTTCTATGGTCAGAGCTCTTAAATGGACAGGCATGTTTGCTGGCTGTAAAACATTATAATCTGTAACATCAGGAGTTGGATCCAAGCCAATAACAGCTTGAATGCAATATTTTCTGGAAACGAAGGAGGCTCTGTTGAAAAGATGGTAATGGACCCAAACGAGGCAAGCGGCTTACAGGGACAAGCCCATGAAGCACGAATAAGGCCAAGAGTGAGCAGGACAAGAAAGGCGAAAATTAGCAGAAATGTAGCCATACATAATCCACCGGTCTACGGCAGCCGTTCAGTGGCTATGGAGGACGGGTGCAACACACCCAAGCAAACCCGCTCACCAAACAACATGGAAATCAACTAGTCTTGTGAATTCTAAAGCGAGCTGCCGCAAAGATGACGACACTCATAAACACTTTAGCGTCCTTCCACCTTCGTTGCTTGCCGTCAACGGTCTTTGGGCCCAGAGCCAGCTCAAGCCAAGGATGCCGAGCCAAGCCAAGCTTTCAGGTTTTGGCGTTGAAGAGCAAGGCGAGACGCACCGGGATTTAAAAGCACGCGGGACAGACGGACATAAGAGGAGATGAGGATCCCGTCCGAAACTTGTTTAAAGTTGTCACCCTTTGGACCTCTTTTCCATTTTCCAACCTTACCTCTTACCTTTTACGTTCTTCTTTTTTTTCCCTTTTTCCTATTTTGCTTCTGGTTCCGCCAACTCAAGTGTTTCGTTTCCCTTTTCTCTCTTTCCAATATCTGGACATTGGCTGTGGCTGGCTTTTGATTTAGCACTGTTTATTCTGCTCAACTTGAGCCAACATTAATACTGCAGTGTTGAGTACTGTAACTAACCGCAAAAATGCTTTTCGGTGTGATTTCTTACTGGGTAGGTGCGCTATTTCCTGCTTGACAAGTCACCGCTTTTGACGTTTTTGGTCGCGTGCTTCATTCTTGCACCTTCCAAATGACGTTTGCCGTCTTTTTTGTGTGCTAAAACATTTTTTCTGCTTGCACACCAACGCTCTTGAGAGCCAAGTATTTTTTACGCTGTGCAGCAAGCTTTACTTCTAGCTTATGAAATCATTCCTTGATATGTCATAATTTGTCATCATGATGGCTACTAACTTTATGTCTAGATGCTACCGGTCATATCGGGTGTTGTCTGGCTAGGCACGCTTCTGGGCATGCTGCTGTTTTGGACTGTCCATCAGAATGGAAAACACCTGGTGGACATGGACGAGAGCCAGTCGATTGCCTACATCTCAGATGTGGGTGCACTAACACTAAAGCCGCTCTTCATCGCCGGTTCCGTTGTCACCGTGATATTTCTCGACCTTAGCTTCGTCGCCGATCGCCTACTGCGCCATAACGGTCGCCTATTGCCCAATGTCAAGCGGTCTGAAAAGATTGTCTTTGTGCTCAACATCGTCTTTGCTATCATGGGCAGTGTTGGCTTGATATTGCTTTCAATCTGCGATACTTGGCGCCATCCACACATTCATAGCACCGGCCTGGTCATTTTCCTGGTCGGATTCGTGCTCAGTGCAGTCTGTGCCTGTATTGAGTACCACTTTTTGCGACGCAGTGCGTAACCCTTTCGCGGCCCTATTGTTTTTGCAATTTTCATCTTCATCCTTGTTTGCTCTGTGGGGGGGCTATTACCCTGCTCAATAGCTCTAGTTTGTTGCCAATTGGCTAACGTCATTTCTTTTGTGTAGATTTTGCCGATGAGCGTTTCCTTGGTGCGTCGTTTTGGATCAAGCTGTTCTTCATCGTCGTCGAAGTTTCACTTGCCATTACTTTCGGCGCACTTGCAAAGAGACACAAGTACGATGGCGCTGCCGTTTGCGAATGGGTACTGGCCATAATTTTTTCGTTCTACGTATTTTCGTACGTCATTGATCTGTGGCCCGCTGTCCATACCAAACGTCCTGAAACTAGACACGACAAGCGACGCCTTAGCTCGCTTCAAACCTCTTCAGACAGCTCGACACTGGCTGGTCCAGCTATGGAAGAAGCCCGGCGGCCACGCCAACCCAACATGGCACACCTTCGTGATTTCTAGATTAGGCCACACCCGATTCTTTCACGACGGCTGGGTTAGCCCATATAATGCCTTTGTTTATTTGTTTTCGCTATGCTCGTTTAGATTAACGTTCCATCTAGACTGGTACTTTTGAGGCACCATAGAGATGGTTTGCACATTTTCAATTTTATGACTGTCCGCCTGGGTTCGGACTCAATGGGTGGTTCATCTTTCTTCTATATGGAATTTTTGGGGCTTGGTTTGCATATCTGTTTTAAATATTACGGTGTTTGGTTACTATGGAATCAGTAAGCATACTTGCTATTTCCTCTCTCTTTTGTGGGTTTGAAAAAAAAATAATTTAAAATAGAAAAAACACAGTATTGGATGGCCAGTCAATCCATATGAATTGGAAAGTATTGTCGTTATAACATTACAATTGTGAATAGGTTGAGTATAGCTGAGACTCGGATTGCTGCTTAATCAATGTTGTCAAGACCTAAAGCGAATGCCATTTTTCGCATCACTAACACCGCTTTTGGCCGTAAAAATTGTAAGAAATGTTACTTATGGTCTGGGTATAAAGACTTCTTGTGCAAGATCCTTGCTCGCTGTTTATCGTTACTGTCTATTTGCCGTCGCGACCAGAATGCATTGTTTATCGGTAAAACATCGGCTGAATACTAACCGTGCCAAATAAGTAGCTGTCATCCTGTTTCGTTACGATTTCCTTGACATTGAATTTGTTCACACACATTATAGCTAGAAGGAAAATTGAAAACATTCTATTCAGGTGGCCCCAAGACCCCCGTATAGAGGTAATTTTCTCGATAGTTGGAAGCGGATAACTACGGCGCAAAATTTTCTCTTCTTTATTTTCCATTGAATCATATCCTTTGTTTGCCCATTTTGCGACGCCCTTTATCGAATTCTGTGTGGATTGCAGTGGTTCACTTTTGGCTATCCTAGTGGCCTTTTTGATGTCTTGCCTGTCTATGACGGTCGCGTGCTGCTAAGTCTGGCTATTTTATTTTGATTTGGCTTAACTCTTACTGTGTGATTATCCTCGCTACATCTATGTAGGTTAACTGGTGCTACATCAAAATTTTCATTTATGCATGCTGTTGTGCGGAAAGTGCTAACATACTCTATAGTCCGATGAATCAATCGTCATCTCTATATGGAGATCCCTTCTCCTGGGATTCTGAAACTCTCGTGGCCCAACTGTATAATGCAGACGAGCCATGGTTTGCGCCTGACCTTGATCTACCCGCGCAAGATGCCCTTTTGCATGCTTTCAAGCGACTCAGAATTGGGGGTCGTCTTTTCTTAACATGGGGCAACATTCGTCATAACACCTACTCGGATTTGTTTGCCGACCTTGGCATCACCTTGCCTGACCACCGATTCTGGCTTCTTGATGCTCTGGAATATCTGCAAGCACGCAGCGAGAAGTATGATTCTTGGATTGTTATGCGCAGCCTGGGTATCAAGTCGAAGGGAATATCAGGGCGGGCGTCAGAGCCTCATACCCCTCGTCTTCCCTCGACTGCGGCTGCTTTTGGTCATTCTCAATCCCCGTTGGTTCAGCCAATAATTCAACCTCAACAGACCCTCACTCTCACACGAGCTAATGATCTGTTGTCCACCTCAGTTGAGCCAGTGCCAGAACTCAAAGGAAACCACAGCAAGTTGCCTTATGCGCTTAGCATATCTGACACTGTTGAGATGTCAATTGCGAAAAGAACTAGAGTTGAGAGGTCGGTTTCAGTGGGCGTGTCGGTGGAGAACGCACACGCACCGCCTCCAAAGAAACGGAGGCGGGTTGCCCCTACTTTACTTACTAGTTTGAGTAATGAATTCCCACCATCGTACTCCGGAAAAGTTTGCGACTCGTTCTTTGGTGCTGGCTCATTTCGTCTTCGCGATCGATTACCAGACAGTGGCGACATATCTGATGGCGATAGACAGTTTTCCATGATCAATACCCAACACCATGCACGTATTAGACCTCGAAAAGCATACAAGGCTGTTCTTTCTGTTTTCAACAGCGGCGAAGGCCTCTATGATCTGCTTGATGAGTTGTCTGGTAATGGTTCTGACGATTTTGTCGTCGGTAGCGCCTATGCCCAAGATGAAGATGAAGATGAAGTTTTCGATACTGAAAACGACGAGCTTGATGACGATGTTCTTCAGGACAGTGAAACCAGAACCCCAAAGCCACAAAGTCCGCTTTCTTTTGAGGAAATTGATGCCATTATTGATTCGCGTATCTCTCAGTTTGAGGACATGTTCAAGTTAAACTACTTGCCTCGCCTGAAAAGAAATGCCTATGATACCTGGCATAAAATTTCTGCGGATCGGCTGATTGGGAAACGGTTGCATGAGGCCCACTTGAATGTCCGCCGAATGGATGACCGGATCGAGTCTATACGAAACCAGATAAAGGCTTCTGTTTGGTCGTCTCGTGATGCGTTATGGCATCAAACTACGTCGCTTGAGTTAACGGTGATTGATCGAGAACGGAGCAAATGGACTATCGAACTTCTCAATAACCCCGCGCCCAAGCGCAAAATTAAGCAAAATTTAGCACCTCAATCTCGTTTGAAGAAGCAGACGGATTATGTTCCATCAGACAGCGATGGCGAAAACATTAGCGAGAGCGATTCTATGGGTAGCTTCGTTGTTGATGACGAACCTGACTCCGAGAATTCTAGACCAGACGCAGTTGCGTTACCGACTAGTGTTTTGCCTCCCAACCAAGAATCTGACGCGAGGAACGATGCTGAGATGGAGGAAGCCCCGACGCCGACCAATTTGGATACTCAAAGAGAAGACACCCCTGTTTCCGAATACTACGAGAGTGCTATGGACATATCGCCATCAGAATCAGTGTCTGAGAGCAAAAAGAGCACACCAGCCCGGGACCGTCAACCATCTGTGTCTTCGTCTACACCTGCTACTGCAGCAGCCAAGCCCGATACCCCCGATGATGTTGCAAAATCGCCCCTTCCTTCCTCCCCAATCTCTGTAATATCGATTTCGGATGACGACGATGACGATGAAGAAGATGATTCCAGAACGCCCAAGCTGCCGATTTACGATCTTACCATGTGGAAAGATGTTCCTCTTGACGTCAAACGTGTTTTCCCTGAAGAGGTTCTGAAGAAGCATGGCGGTTTAGCCCGTGTCCTTTTTGCTGCCATCTACATGTCAACAGCCCACCTCCGGCAACGCCTTTTTGCTGCAATCGAAAGCTCCAACGACAATCCTCTTACATTTTGGAACAAGTCTATATTACGTGCTCAGCAGGATTCACCTGTCCAGGCCATCTCGATTGCGTTGTTCATGGCCACAGTCAAAGGAAGCTTCAAGCCCATTACGCTTGATGAGCTACGGAAAAAGAAGGGCGCCATTACAAGCAGTCTTATGCCCTACCACCTTTACCTTGCTCCCTTCTTTGCTGCCCTGAAGGACGTTTACAAGAACTTTCCGCAGTCGGCTGATGACATGATTTCCAGCAGTGACATGTCGGATGCAGGCGACGAGACAATCATGTCTATTGCTAACCTGAAGAAGATCAAGAAACGCCAATTCATTTCCAAAGAAGCTAGCTCCGCCTTTTCTCAACGGATGATGATTGAAAAGGCACGGTGGGATCGCAAGGTAGAACTTGCCAAGCTTTCCAAGCAACAGGCTCAGTCAGCGGCTATTCCGAGCTCACGATCTCGTTTGATTCTCAACATGTCAAAGAACGAAGACCAGCCCTTCATCTACGTTCCGGATGCCGTCACTTCCGCTGTGGCTGAGATTTTTGACACTCAGATAGAAGGCATGCGCTTTATCTGGGACAACACTATCGCCAATGACGGAAAACACTCTAGTTATGGGTGTATGTTGGCGCACACAATGGGTCTGGGCAAAACAGTGCAGGTTATTGCAATTTTACTGGCAATCGCCGAAAGCTCGCACTCAAACGACCCCGGGATTGTTGCGCAGATACCCAAGAGTCTTCACACTAATCGATTTGTGATTTTGTGCCCTGCGCCGTTGGTTGATAACTGGATTAAGGAAATTGATCGGTGGACTCGTAACTCTATAATGCCTAGAGTGTACTCACTTACCCAAATGAGTAACGAGCAGAGGGTTTCAGTTGTTGAGATGTGGAAAAAAGGCTCGGGAACTCTCATTTTAAGTTTCTCGTTGTTGAGCCGTCTTATCTCCGAGAACAGCCCTGTCGGAAATTCTATTGTTGAAGGGGCTGATCTCGTCGTCGCAGATGAAGCTCATACCATAAACAATGTGCGTACTGCGACCCGAACTGCTTGTGACAAGTTTGTGACAAAGCATCGCATTGCCCTGACGGGGTCTCCGATGGCCAACAACACGATGGAGTACTACCACATGATCAACTGGATCTCCCACGAGTACATGGGCCCCGAGAACGACTTCAAGGTTACCTACGCCATGCCCATTGAAGATGCCAATGTTGTGGATGCAACGGCGTACGAACGCTACAGAGGCCGACTGCTTTTGAAACGTCTTACCAAGAAAATTCGCCATAAAGTTCATCGCGCTACTCTTGCCTCTCTGCCGACAAACGTACTTCCTCGAAAGCAGGAATACATTATTGGATTTCCCGCTCTCGAGGGACTTCAGAAGAGTCTGTATACCGCGTATGTTAATATGTATCGCGAGTATCAGTTCAGGTCTGATTTTGGTGCCCTTGACAATCTGTCACTTATTTTGACCCACCCCAAATGTTTGGCAATGAAGCTTCGCAAGAACCTGGCTGGAAAAGACTCGACTGGTAACGAATCTCTGATCAAAGAGAGAGAAACAATGCCAGCGGCTATGGTGAAAGCCCTCCTCGACATCATTGCTCAATATCCCAACATCGACGATCTGAATATTTCGTGGCGTGCTAGGCACATCATGTTGATAGTAGATGAGTGTCGCAGAGTGGGCGAAAAGTTGCTGATATTTTCCCAATACCTCGATGTGCTGGACTTTTTTGAAGAGGTTTTCATCAAACAAGGCCGCAAGTTTTGTCGCATTGACGGCTCTACTAACAAAAGGGTGGAGATTGTGAATCAGTTCAACCGAGGCAACTTTGAGATTTTCCTCATTTCTACGAAAGCCGGTGGCACTGGCTTGAATATGCATGAGGCCAGCCGCATCATCATTGTCGACTTCAAGTACAATCCGATGTGGGAGCAACAGGCCATTGGCCGTGCATACCGAATCAAGCAGACTCGCGATGTCTATGTGTACCGCTTTGTTGGAGCTGGGACGTCAGAGGCCAGCATGTTTCAGCGTGCTGTGTTCAAGATGCAGCTTACGGATGCCATTGTCGATGACAAGTCGCAAGTTGCGCGTGCTCAAGGGAAAAAGGGGAGCAACGTGGTGCACATTGCCAACATTGAGTGTCGCCCATTTGAGCGCTACATTGGCACTGACCAAATCTTGGATAAGCTTCTTTTGCAGTGCCCCAATGATCAGCTTAAAGGTGGCGTTGTCTATGTTGACCACACAGATACGTTCCGTGAGCCTGAATTGGACCTTACGGTATCTGCTGACATTGAGAAGCATGTCAATGACGAGCTCAAGGCCATTGAGCAGCGTGAGTTGGCTGGCAAATCCACAGCCAATTTTTCTCCTCAGTTCGCCGGCCTGGGCCCTGCGGCTGCTTCAAGGCGCAACGTCTGGCCTTCTGGAAAACCGACCCGGTACTACCATGAAGAGCCGCTTCGGGTCCGTTTGCTGATGCTCATCAATGAGCGTAACTCGATGCCCAAGTACAGCACGCAAGTGCCAATCACTCTTGCCGGATCCAACGATGCGGACTTTCCCGAGCATGCCGAGTTCAGGAACCGCCTTAAACGGATATTTCAGTTGTCTGTGCTCAAGGAACCAAGTCTTGGCCTCGACAAACACGCGGTATCCCTTCCGCTCAAGGCTTCAATCCGCTCAACCACCGTCGACGACAATCTCTCATTAAATCATCGTGGCGAGCTACCTCGGCGGGCACGCGAGAAGTTGCTTCTTGACTTGATGCAGAAACACCGCTTTGCATTGGCTCTCTTGGAACATGCACACGGAGTGGACAATGACCTGATTGCTACATCAACGGATAAAGTTTTGCGAGAGAAGGCCCAGGAACTTGAGTTGATGGATGTGTCTACGTTCCGCAGTGGGTTCACCCTGCCGAGCCCTGAGCCTGAGACAGAAACGCGCGGAACGCCGGCGACAGAGGCTTCGGTGAGTCTCGCTGTAACCGACAAACCAGTAGCGCAGGCCCAAAATAAGGAGGGCCTTGCTGACAATGGCGAGGGATCTTCTCGGCACCAAGACCCCAATGTAAGTTATTTTTGGTTTTAGCCTACTGGTTCACTATAAAACTGACACATTGTCGCAGCATTTAGCCATGATTGGGAAGAGAATTGGCGCTGGAGTTATTAACAAAGAGACGTCGTCAGCGTCTGGAAGTGGCAGTGTCCCCAAGCCACACATGCACAAGGACCTAGCCTTTGTCAATGTCATCCACAAGCGGCGCCAAGAGCGTAAGTCGCTTGACAACCCACCGCAGTGTTTGGGGGAATAGGAGAAGCGGCGACAACATTTGTTGAGGTTTTGTTTTGGCGAAGTGCAAGGAGATGCAGGTGTCAGGTGATGTGCTGGGGTATGACGGCGTTGAGAAAGGACCACAAGAGGCCGTCATCGGGAAGATGAGCGCGTAATTTGGACGGCGACGGGGGGGGGGGAGGTTGACGGAGTTGAGCATCATACTCTTTTATCGCAACATGTGTATATAGGCGGCGCTTTGATTTTTAATTCACTATTGACTGGCAACTGGATACCGATGGGTTTGTAAAACTGCAATGTTGCGCATGGACATTTGTTCGGCATTGCTGGTAAAGGCGGTCTGATTTTAGTCACAACGTCGTATCGCCGGGCAAAAGATTCCGGAGGAGAGGAAGAGGATTGGGTGCTTTGGGACGATGGGACAGAAAATGGCTCTTTTTCTATAAAATTTATAAGAAAAAAGAAAACACGTTTGTTTGTGTCTGTTGGTGCTCAACTTGTGGTAGCATCGCGAGGTTACAGGCTGGAAAACTTGGCATGTTGCTGTTTGTGGTATTCACACCAAGCATTTGCCGGTGTATAAATTGAAATTGTGCATAAAATACACGTTGTACAGGTTGTCGGCGGTTCGGTGGGTAGTGGCTTAGTAATAGCAATAATACGTGTCAACAACACGCCTTTGCCGGCCCCATAACGCCACCAAGCCGAAAACTGCACTGCATTGGCAGTCCAATAGAAGAACAGAGAACCCCGAGAATCTAGTTTTGCCGAATTCCATGCATAAATAACAGTGGCGGCCGATGAATGGTGGAAAATGATGGGCCTGCCAGAGCGCGCTGGAGGTACCGATACTTTCTTGTGATTATGCAGTATTAGGTATCAGGCCATTGGAACAAGAATAAAAAGCTAGCATAAAATTATGAACAGCAAATCTGACCAATCAGCGAGATTGTGATTCTAAGGTGCAGGCGGCCTATTGGCTGGGCGGTTGTTGAAGTGAGAGGGCAAGCAAGCCCCACCAAAGTCACTTTAGTGAGCCGGCGTTCAATATCGGCAGGTGCCGAGCTCGGCGTCCCCTAGCACTGTTGGAAAACTGAGGCATAAAAGCCAATGCTTTACATCACGTTTCGAGGCGCATGTGAAGCTCTACTCGGTGTAGGGAGAGGGGAGAGAAGCCCGAAAATCCAGGAGTCAACAACAACCAACCGATAAAAGTTGAATGTACCGGTACCTTCCGCTTCGGATGCAGCAAGAGACCCTGCAGTTGCAGTGTTAGAAATCGCGCGCACAAGCGAGCTGTAACGCAGAATGTCCGCTAGAACATCCAAAGCGAGCTTTATAGTGGGGGCTCTACAGTGGGCCTTGCCTTTTATAGCGCCGGACCCCAGAGCATGCTAGCGCATCGGCCGCTGGAAGGAAGCACACTAGAGCTGTTTTTTTGGAGACAGGCCTCTAACTTTTTCTTACTGTGAAATTTTCCCTGTTCCTTGACAATCGTGAAAATTCCTTCTTCTTCTTCCTCCCCTTCTTCTTCATCATCTTTCCTTTAAACCCCTTCATCTGTTCCTCCTTCTAGCTCTATTCACTGCATAGGTCTCTCTTTTGTGACCGTCTGTAGTTCTTGTTGGCTAGTTTTTGCTGCCGTTTTACCTTGCGTCCACCCATAAACAAAAGTACATCCATCGACTTGCATCCGCCATGGACGCCGTTCTCCGCCAGTCCAAGGCCGTCTGCCCGTTCCTGAAGCAGTCGTCGCCGGCTGCCCTGCGCGCGCTGTCGACCTCGGCCCGCCCGCAAATTGCTACCACCTCAGCTCCGGTTGTGTCCTCGCCCTGTGGCGGCACCATGTCCAAGCTGCAGGTCCTGGCCAACCGCTGCCCCGTCATGGGCAAGGCCATGGCTGTGCGCTCGGCGCAGTACAGCACG
>JACYXV010000797.1:0-10540 GCA_016859225.1 Thielaviopsis cerberus
GCAATTTTCGTGTGAGAGGCGTGTGTTCAACGCCCGAGTGACAACGGCCTGGCCCTCGGCGGGGATGCCGTTGAAGGCGTATTTCTTGGAGTTGGAAGCCATGGCGGCGGCGGTGGAGGAGGAGTTTTCTACAACGGAGTCGATGCGGGGTGCGTAGCAGGGTTGGCGGTGGCAGCAGTAGTAGCAGCAGAGGGGGACGCGCGGTACTGCTGGTGTTCCTTGAGGAAAGAGTTGCTGCGGCCAAAGTCCTTGAGCGTCGGGCGCGGGGCGCGGGCGGAGCTAGCCGGGGGCGAGAGGTCCGACATCGTTGAGGACTTGTAAAGTTTTGCCCTGGTTCTTCCGGAGTGCTGCTGGTGATTGGCTCAAAAGAAGAGTTGACTAAGTTTTCGGTGGAGATTTTTATTGCGGGCCTGAGACGGTGTAGTTTGGTGATGACAAGAGCAAAGCCTTGGGTTGGGTTGGGCAAGAGGGGAAGTGCCAAATGGAAGCAAAAGCGGCGGCCAATTACAGCGCAGAGCAAACGAGGCTGGTTGGTGGCTACAACTACAAAGTACCTGTACCTGCGACTACACACAAGAGCTGTGTGTGTTTGTACTACGCCGAGAGCTTTTGGCGATTTGAAAATAGAATATTGTTCCACAGGCTTTAAATTCAGTCTCAGGGTTCTCATGTTTAGAAACTCAAAGTTTGCACGGAAAACCCCGCCATACAGTTAAGGCTCAGTGTGTATAGCAGTGTATACAGTGCGTACAGTGCACGCAGTGGGGCCGCCAGCCAATTGGCGTGCAGTGCAGCTTCGGAATAGCTTCAGGTTACACTACCAAGCAGAAGCAGATTCCGGCCGAGTGCAAGCAAGACAAATCCCGGGCTGGCAGCAGAGCTGTGTCAACTGCCATTGCCTTTTGCAGAGTCCGGGGAAGCAGAGAGGCTTATAAAGACGCTTGAGCCAGCCAGCCAGCCAAAAAGCGCTGTCCTGTCTCAGCTCTTACTAGCCTAGACCGTTTCATGATTGCGTGCTTGACGGCCGACACGGGATTGAAACGAGGGAGGCTATGAGGCATGGGGGGGATGAGCGGAAAGGCATGAACAGACGAGCATAGGGAAATTGATATGTAAGCAAAGAAACAGAAGCTCACAGAAGATTCACCTCTCATTAATGTATGAGAAGCCCAGCCGCGGAGCCCACCGGCCCGCTATCACTGACCAATCAGCGCGCCGCACGCACCTACTTGCGAAAGCATTAGCGTCGATGTCGTGATTTTTTTTATTCTGGGTCTGTTACCTTTTTGGGCTTAATAAAGAAGCAAGTAAGGTGCGAAAACTTTGCAGAAAAAAGACGAAAGCCGGGACCCACTTTTCAGGTTGAAACGTATAAGTGGTAGCTGCAGGCTTAAATTTTATCAAAATGACGAGGGCGATGGCGCAATTTGAGGTTTGGAGTGGATTGAATTATTGTTTATTTTGTCATTTGTTGCCCATGGTTTGAGGCTTTGAAGTCGGGTGAAGCCCTTGAATGCTCAAGTCAAATCGAGCTGAATTGTACAATTTCAGAAAAGAAAAAGAAAAAAAAAAAAAAAAAAAAAACACTACCTAGTCATGGTCTGCATAACTTCTTTTGGTGTACAGGCTATCAGCCAATATCCAGTATACTACAGCCGAACCTCATTCCCTCTTTTGCAATATGTATGCTGTGGTTGGTGTATTTGCATTTCGGATAATTAATGGATGGGTGCGCTTCGCCTGGCTCTCTTCCTTTCCATCCTCGTGGCTTGTTTGTTTTTTTTTGTTGTTGGCTGTTCAATTGGTCTCAACGGAACAAACAAGGGTTCAACTAACATGGAAAAGAATAACAACAAACAAAAAAGCCACGCCCAACCCAATAAGATTATACACCACACAAAAGTGGGTGAGTCGAGAGACAAGGGTCCTTGGGAATGGGTACACGCTAAAGACCTGTGTATTTGCAGCGTGGGCCAACAGGACCAGCCACATTTTCCCCCAACAATATAAACACAGAATACAGAATACAGCATACACAGACAACATAGCTGACAACCTGGTTCGCCCGCTCACTGTTTGTTGCAAATGTCGTCTTTCAAGTATATACGTAATCTTCATTGCTATGTGCAAGTGCCACGTGCATGCAATACCAGTATCAGTGCTTTTTGTTCTATCTTCAAATGTTTGCGTTATATACTCGGGAGCCAACAAGTCCGGCCGGGAATCCAATCTAGCTGGGAGCTGTTGTTTACCAAGCCTCGTTATTGTTTGTCTCCTTGATTGTCAATACATCGATCGACATATCCTTCCTTCCTTCCACTACTCACCATATCAACCCTAACCCTATAAGTAGCGCACCCAAGACCGGAAGCTTTTCGGGTGCCTTTTCCGAGTCTGAGGGCATTATTTTGAACAGGAGCTGGAATATTAGCGCAAAAGCGCCGTATACCACCTTGTATGCGAGACCGTGACTCCTAAATAACTGTCCTAGAAAAGCACGTCTGGGGTGAAGAACATCGTTGAGACTGTATCTTGATACAGTGTGCGATATGAATCCGAGTCAGGGTCGTATAGGATCTCGTGCAGCTAACGCCCAGACTATTCGAGGCTCACATAAAAGGGGCGGGAGCTCAGGGCTTGGATATAGTAATGCGTCCGCCAAGTGCTGTGATATCTTCATGTCATTGATTGTAATTGTGGCTATATGCGACCATCCCGACTTATAAGCTCTAAACGTATAAACGTCATGTAGTAGTATGTATAAATGCATGTAAGTAGCATCGAAAACAACCGTCTTGTCCGGGCTGAAGAAAGCGAGTGAGCCAGCCTCCAGGAACTTGGCCAGTTCCTGATAGGCCTACATCTGTAGGTGCTACTAGTAATAGTACTTCTCCAAGTCAACATCTCCAGAGACCAGACCCTAAAGCCGTAGAGACCCCTAATCCCACGCCCCAACTTCACAGACCCATCTCCATGAGATACGTCTCCAGCACCCGCATAAACTTGGCCACAAACGCTTCTAGATGGAAAATTACCTTGGTGCCCGTCTTGATGCGATGTTCGTAAAATGCCGACCATTGAATCACCTCAGCTTTGAGCCCGTCGTCAATTTGCGCTACCAGTTTGAACGTCAGTGTCTTGAGAATTGTCGTGGCCGGGATACAATGCGATAGCAAGTCATATAGCTGCGCTCTGACCTGCAGGATACGTTGCGGCGTATGTTCTTCCATGATTTGTCGTGCAATCTGTCCAATGAGGGCTTCCCAGTCCAACGGCGGGATGGGTGTAGAGTCTGTGATGTTTTCACTACAACAGGGTGTTAGTAATAGTCGTATAGCAAGAGACAAGAGAAAAAAAATTGAATACCTCTGCGCGTGCACTGCCTCATACATCAACAGCGCCCTCCGCAAATTCCGTCCGCTGTCCTGCGCTATCCGCTTATACAGCCCCGGAACCACCGGCCACCCCTCCCGCCCGGCCGCCGCCTGCAGCACCGCGCAAATCTGTTCATGCGAAGGCGCCGCCACACGCACCAGCAATGTGCGCGAGCGAATCGGTGCAATGATGTTGGCCGTCGAGTTTGCCAGCAGAATCAGCCGTAAATTCGGGGAGTACTTTTCCATGGTGCGACGCAGTGCCGCCTGCGCGTCGCGCGTCAGCTGGTCAGCCTCATTGATGACGACAACCTTGAACTTTTGCCGCGCCGCCAGGTCGACTTGCTGCGTCTGCGCGACTTCCTTGAGCAAATCTTGGATTACGACGCGGTCGTAGCTGCCGACGTCCGACGGCGTGATTTCTAGGTGATAGACTGAGGCGACAATGTTGAATTCAATTTTGCGGTTGCTACTAGTCTGGAAAACGCGTGCATCGATTTTGATCTTTTCGACACCCGGGCCGTACAGCTCTTTGAGCGTCGCGACGATGCGGGTTTTTTTGCCGGCACCCGATGGACCGTACACAAGAAGATGGGGAAAGTCTCCGCTTTGGGCCTGATGAAAAAAAAAAAAAAACATTGTTAGTCGATGATGGTGGTTTAATATCGGGACGAGTATATACCAGTGAACGAAGTCGGTCCGACAGTTCTTCATGATACGTCAGGGCATCTAGAGACCGAGGCCGGTGTTTATCGACAATGAGAGCCATTGTATGTGAGCTAATTGAACTGAGAAAAAAGGAGAGTGGTGCAAATCAATTCGCTGACTCTTGAGCTGTGGTGTTGAAGCTGGTGTTGCATTCTTTTTTTCTATGCAGTCTAAACGCGTTAGGCCAGCTTCACGCGTATAGTGGTTACAGGGGTATTTAGGTGGCGCCACAGTTGTCACTACAGAGCCCGCTAAAATGTGGGCCATACAATGGAGGGGGCTCTTCATTGCTCGCCCATCACAAACGCTGCTACAATTACTCAAATGTATGCTAACGCTGTATTCCGACAAGATAATCTACTATACGATCTCCATCAAAATAGTTGTACAAATGGTCTGAAGCCATAACAAAAACAATATAATACAGAGCGTCCGCGTACTATCTAGTACCGGGCACGGGTATGAACGCTTGGTCATATGCGAAAGAGAACTGCCTACGCAGTGGCTGGAGGAGGGGTAGCAGGAGAATCGGATGGAAGCACAGGTGCACTATCAGACGTCTCAGACTCAATCTTTTTCCACGGCCGCTTGAGATCCTCCAGCGTCAAACCATTTTCCAGTTTTGTCATGCCAATCACGGGAGCGGCGTTCTTGTTGACGAATTCCCATTGGCCTTTAGAGAATTAGTATGCTGCGCGCTTGTTTTAAGAAAGTCACGTACCAGGGAGCTTGCTGCCGGCAAGACGGAAGGCATCGCGGATGACTTTTTCGTGCAAAAGTCCTCTGATCTCAAAGACAATCTGGTTGACAGCAACACGGCAGGCCCAGTGGTCGAAGCCACCCTTACCCTTACCCATACGAATCTGCGCAGTGTTAGAATCTATGTATAGAGCAAGGAAATGCAAGCATCAAGACCTACCTCGTTACCACTGATGTACACACCAACATTGCAAGCCACACGCTTGTACAGTCTGTACTTGGTACCACGCAATCTGTTCTTGATCGTATCCTCGGCATTCTTCAACTGCTTCGCGCTGATCCGGCGGTGCTTGTCCACCATTCTCAATCCATAATCTCCCCAGATAACCGTCGTGCCCTTAGTTGACCCGCCAGTAGCTACACGCGGCCGGCCCTTCATCATCTTCTTGGTACGGTCAATGTTGGGCTCCAACCAGCTGCCCATACGCGGTGCTGTCGTCGAGATTGCGCGTACGGCCATGTTGGGCGCTGAAAAAGCAGCTGGTGCCTTGGGCACAGCGCCGATAACCGGGCGGACCGGCGATATTCTTAGCGACTGGAAGGCATTGGCCAGGACAGAAGTGCCAAACTTCATTTTGGATGTCGGTCGGATTAGGTAGGGGAAAAGATATGAGAATCGTAGGTTTCGGAGTCGGAGGTCCGGAAGACGGAGTCGTATGCCGTGGCGCTTCGGGCTCAGATTTCCAAGCTATATTCCTCAAACACCTTATCATAGAGGCCCTACCGGCTGTCACCCAGTATTCATTTTTTCCTAGGTCGTTGATTGGCAGAGAAGCTGTAAGTGGGGCACTGTTTTGCCAGCCTTGCTTACCACACGAGCGCCACACCAATCACGTGACTTGGCGTATCTGGCGCCACAACCAATTTAGCGAGCGCGATGTACTGTACGGCGACGTCTTTAGCTCCTACCAGTAAAAACGCGAGCCAATTAAGGTTAAGCCTGGTTTTTGGAATTTAGCAGCCTTGGTTGACGCTTTAAGCTTTATTTTGGCTCACGTTTGTCTGTGTTTGTTCTTGGATGTTTTTATTTATCTAGGTCGTTGATATCTACAATAGTTTCGCTGCCTTGTGCTAGTTCCTTCTATTTGCCACTTGTTTATTCCAACTCTGCAAACCGGCTCGAAATGCCTGATATTCGGTCGTTCTTCCAGCGTCCGTCCGGAGCAGCGCCGCTGAAGGAGAACAAGCCTCAGACGAAACCGGCAGCCAAGGCAAAACCGGCCAGTCATCGCGGGAGTATGTTGAGACTCATGTATTGACTGAACATGAGCTAACCATTTGATAGAGACCCGTAAAGTCGTCGACGACAGCGAAGATGAGCTCGCTGAAGTGAAGAAGTCGGCGGCGGTTAAAGACGTCAAGGCCGAAGAAGTCGCGACGACCGCCAGTGAATACTTTTCATCAACACCAAAGCCAAAGTCCAAGAAATCTGCCGAACCCACCGCACCGACCAGAACGAGTCCTCGGAAGAAGGCGCCTGCCCCGGCACCCGCCCCAGTCTCCGCCCCGACAAAGCGGACAGCGAGATCACTCCCTAAGCGCATAGTGGCCAAAGATGAGGACGCATTTAAAGATGACAGCGGTGACGACATTTTTGAGGCCGAATATGCGGGAATAAGCAAAAACGACGACTACATGGAGGTTGATAGCGAAGATGATGATTTTGAGCCCAAGGTCAAAAGCAAAGCAGCTGCATCCAACATCAAGAAGCGCAAGTCGCCGGAGCCCGAGTCAGAGGTAGATTTGGAGGTGCCAAAGAAGAAAAGGTCGGCGCCTGCCAAGGCTAAGGCCACACCCCGGACCAAAAAGCCTGTCGAAGAGGCGCCAGAGATCCAAAGCATTCTTGATTCTATTCCGACTGTCCGCCCTCTGACACCGCCACCAACAGATCCCTCGGCCAAGTTTGATTGGCGCAAGGCTAAGGGCGGAGGTAATGCGGCAGCTCTACCTCCAATGGCCGGAAGTGCAGAGATTCCCGAGGGTGCTGAGGAGTGCTTGTCGGGTCTCACCTTTGTCTTTACCGGTGTTTTACAAACTATTGGTCGCGACGAGTGCCAAGCTCTGGTCAAGAAGTATGGCGGCAAAGTCACTGGCCAGCCCAGTACCAAAACCAGCTATGTTGTTCTTGGAGACGACGCCGGTCCTTCCAAGCTCAAGAAGATCAAGGATCATGGCATCAAAACTATCAGTGAAGAGGGTCTTTTTGAAATGATTCGCAAGATGCCTGCGTATGGCGGTACAGGCAAAGGTGCTGAAAAGGCGCGCGAAAAGAAGGAAGCTGAAAAGAAAAAGGCCGAAGCCGACGCTCGGGCCATGGCAGCTGAGGAGAAGCGCCGTAGAGAAGAGGCCGAGTTGGCTGCTAAGAAGGCCGCCGCCGCCCGCGGTACTTCTGCGCCGGCTGCGTCCAAGGCTGTAGTCAGCCCGGACGCACAGCTGTGGACGAGCAAGTACGCACCAACGCAGATGATGCATATTTGTGGCAACAAGGGTAACGTGGAAAAGATTCAGTCATGGTTACATGATTGGCCCAAGCACAAAAAGTACAACTTCATGAAGCGCGGCGCTGATGGCATGGGTGGCGCTCGCGCTATCATCATCTCGGGACCGCCGGGTGTCGGCAAGACCACGTCGGCGCATCTGGCGGCGCAGCTGGAGGGCTACGATGTGATTGAGAGCAATGCCAGCGACACGCGCAGCAAGCGCATGGTTGAGGACGGTGTCAGCGATGTCATGAACAACACGTCGTTGCTAGGCTTCTTTGCTGGCGACGGCAAGGACGTAGACACCAAGCGCAAAAAGATTGTGCTCATCATGGACGAGGTCGACGGCATGTCGGCCGGTGACCGCGGTGGTGTCGGCGCGCTGGCTAAGTTTTGCAAGAAGACGGAGGTGCCGCTGATTCTCATTTGCAACGACCGGCGGCTGCCCAAGATGAAGCCGTTTGATCACGTGGCGTTTGATATCCGCTTCCAGCGGCCTACGGTCGACCAGATTCGCTCGCGCATGATGACAATTTGCTACCGCGAGGGCATCAAGATTCCCATTCCTGTTCTGGATGCGATTATCGAGGGCAGCAATCGTGACATTCGCCAAATTATCAACATGATTGCTACAGCCAAGCTTGACCAGAAGCAGCTGGACTTTGCCAAGGGCAAAGAGATGAGCAAGTCGTGGGAAAAGCACATTATCCTCAAGCCGTGGGACATTTGCCAAAAGATTTTGGCGGGTGGACTATTTCTCCCACAGACTAAGGCCACACTCAACGAAAAGATCGAGCTGTACTTTAACGACCATGAGTTTTCGTACCTCATGGTACAGGAAAACTACCTGCGCTGCCGGCCCATGGCGCTGAACCAGAAAAAGTTCAACAACCCGCGTGAGCAGCGTCTCAAGGCGCTGGAGCTATTTGACAGCGCAGCCGAGAGCATCAGCGACGGCGACCTAGTCGACCGCATGATTCATGGGCCACAGCAGCAGTGGAGTCTGATGCCTACGCATGCCGTTTTCAGCACGGTGCGGCCCGCAAGCTACGTGTATGGTGCGCTGGGCCAGCCTGCATTTACGTCGTGGCTGGGCAACAACAGCAAGGCGGGCAAGTTGGGCCGCTACGTGCGCGAGATTCACTCGCACATGCGGCTCAAGTCGTCGGGCGACCACAATGAGATTCGTCAGCAGTATTTGCCGGTGCTGTGGAACCAGACAGTCAACGCACTGGGCAGCAACGGCAAGGATGCTGTTTCCGGAGTGATTGATTTGATGGATAGCTATTATCTGACAAGGGACGATTTCGATGCCATGATGGAGTTGGGCGTAGGGCCGCAGGAGGAATCGCACGTGAGCATTGAGACACAGACCAAGAGCTACTTTACGCGGACGTAAGTTTCTAACCTTTTTACTCGTGTAATATGTACGTACGGCCTGCTAACAGTTACAGATACAACTCCATGAGCCACCCTGTGCCCTTTATGAAGGCCAGTTCTCTAGCTAGTGGCCCACCCCTCAAGAAACTGGCCAAGGACGTGCCAGACCTGGAAGAAGCTATTGAAGAGGAAGATGAGGGCGAGCCGGAGCCGGAGCCGGCGTCAGCAGAGAAAGAGGAGGAGATGGACCTAAAGAACGACAAGTATATCAAGGTGCCCAAGGCAAAGAAGGCGCCTGCCAAAAAGGCCACCAAGGCAGCGGCCAAGAAGAAGTAGGCGGGGGATGCATTTGTATTTACGATTTTGACTAGATTTGCCAGTGTAATAGACTCGTTTGCTTGTTGTTGTTAAGACATGGACGAGGCGGTTTGTAGAGAGAGTGAGAGCAAAGCAGGAATGCAAGTCATTATAATAGTACACAAGGAGGCTTGGGCCCCCGAGATTTGATAGCACGCAGTCCACAAAAGGTCGGTAATGCGTGCGTGTCGAGAATGTGGAGAGAGAGAGTGAAGGAAAAAAAAAAAAAAACAGTGACAGGAATATACAGTAATAAAACAAGGTTGGTACACAGCGGGGGTCTTTTCAAGCAACCACAGTTCCCCTCATCTCCCAGCAGCCACAGCTTAAGCATTCTTCACCACGCCCACCTTGGCCGCTCTAAGCACGCGTCCATTCAGCTTGAAGCCCTTTTGCTGTACGTGAAACACATCGTTGTCCTCCTTGTCCGCCTGCGGTGCCATAAACGTCGCGTCATGCTCGTTGGGGTTGAACTTTTCGCCCTCGGGCGAGAACCGCTCGAGGCCGTGCTTGGCCAGCGTCGACACGAGGATGCTCTCGGTCATTTTGAGGCCCTCGTACAGGTTCGCCAGGTCCTGCGCATACTCGGATGCGGGGATCTCAAGTGCCGTGGTGACTTCCGGTGCGGTGCGCTTACCCTCGGGCACCATGGTCAACGCGCGGTCTAGGTTGTCGACGCTGTCAATCAGGTCCTTGGCAAATTTTTGAATGGCAAAGTCGCGCGCAGACTTCATATCGCGTGCGGTGCGGTCCTGCAGGTTACGGAAGTCGGCGACAGAGCGCAAGTAGCGGTCCTAGATGCACACAGCCTTGTTAGCTCCTTTGGCCTCCACCATACAGATACAGGTACTGCCTTTAATCAACAACTAGAGCTTACCTTGAAATCGAGAGCCTCCTTCTCCTTGGTCTCCAGCTTCTTCTTCAGCGCAGAAATCTCCTCGTCAACCTCCTTGGTAGCCTCGCCCTCCTTGGGCGCAGCAGCAGCAGCATCCTCCTTGGGCGCCTCAGAAGAGTACCAGCGGAACGCCGACGACGGCTGGGCCTTGGCGACAGCTGGTAATCTGACAGCAGCGACAAAGGGAGTCTGGAGGGCGCGCGAGCGCAGAACAGTGGCGGCGCGGGCTGAGCGGAAGATGGACTGTTGTAACATTGTGGGCGATGGGTTGTGTAGTGTTGTTTGGCTTGGTGGGATGGATGAAGGTTGGAAAGTATTGGAGGAAAGAAAAAAAAAGGTTGCGTCACAAAAAAAGTAATGAAAAAGGATTGAAAAAAGAGGAGAACGCGGTAATACAGTATGAACGAAGCGTCAATAGTGCAAGAGAGCAAATAACAACACACCACAGTCAATCAACGACAAACAGCTACAACAATTGTCCCTGAGATATTTGGCTCATCAACCAAGGTCGTGTGATCCCTACCACCATTTATCTTTTCATGCAAGAAACATCGCTCAACCAACCAAAAAAAAAAAACGCTACGCCC
>JACYXV010000799.1:0-10527 GCA_016859225.1 Thielaviopsis cerberus
TGACAAAGAAGTAAAGAGAGAAAAAAAAAATAATAAAAAAAAAAATTGAAAAGTTTAAGAGCTGAAGCTGTTGAAGGAAGGAAGGGAAGAACAAGACAAGGGAACCAAGCCTGGGCAAGAACAGAAGAAACAAGGAAGGAATGAATCACAGCGGGCAAGAAGCTTCACAGCACAGCCAGGCCAGGTGCTAGCAAAAGACAGGGACCGTTATATTTGCAGAGTTTCTAGGGCTGCCTGTAAATAGAGGTCCAAAGGCCTTGGAGAAAGGGAAAAAGAACGATGAAATGCAAAGAGAATTGCGTTACAAGCAGCGGAGACAGACAAACAAAAGTGAGCAGCACACACCTTTGTCTGTGTTGTTCCGACGAGGACAAATAATTGTCGTGCAAACACCACTGCAACACGCAGCTCTGGATAGCCCGGAACCTGAGTGACCGGGGGTTGCCTGCTGTGTGAGAGTAAATAAAGGGTAAACAGAACTGCTCCGTGCTTCTTAAAGGGCCCAAATGGCAATTGACCAAGTTCTGTAAAACAGCGTTGCAGCCGGAATCTGGCTAATGTAGCAGTCAATCAATCGACCCCGGGGCAATGAAGTCCAGGCCAAAGTCAGGTGGAAGGGAAGAGCAGGACAGGCGGGCAAGGGTTATTGGGCCAAAAGCCAAAGCCAATGGGCTCAGCCTAGTTTGGAAGATGAGATGGAGAGATGAAAGGAGTGAGGCTTTGGAGGTTGAGCGTAGTGATGGGTTGTGATGGCTAGTTGATGCGAGCAGTTTGAAGGGAGTGTTAAGCAATGAGAGTACGTGAGAAGAAATATTGCCTTACTATAGACAAAGAGGAAGCGGGGGTTTTGTTGCTAGAAGCCCAAGATCGGCACGGTTTTCTACGTCTAGATCCGTCTATTAGTTAAGCCAGGCGGAGCGGGCTGCTGGTATGTTTTTGCTGGATGAAAAAGTGGGACTGCGCCTTTAGTGGGCTGACTGCAGCTTTTCGTGCCGGACTTGAATTCTGGTGCTGACTGGAAAATTCAGCGGCAGGTGGGGGCCAGACTTGGTTGTTTCACAGGGGATACAGGCTAAGCTTAGTCACCTGAGTCTTTGCTGGGCGTTGCTCTACACAGGGCTTTCCACTAGGCCTCTAGGGCTTTCCACCAGGCCTCTAGACCTTTCCATTAGGGCTTTGCTCTACACAGGGCTTTGCACTCTATAGCGTGGACAACACAATAAACGACATCCGTCCTTCACTGCCAATTCAAGTTCAATAGGGCCCATACAACAGATCAAGATTTACAGTCTGGTAAACACCTGGTTGATCACAGACGATCCCCAAGCGCTCATAATCACGAGGCCCCAAACAGTCGCAGTTTTTCGTTTTTCTAGCTGTCTATGTCATTATGATACAACCCACGCTTCCCCTCTAATAAGATTCGCCTCCCTCTGATTCCTCGCCTTCAGTCTCAGCCTCAACCTTGACGACATTACATGCGAGCTTCCCACACAGCCTGCTTTGTTCAATTTTATCAAGCCGCTGCGACTTTTTGTCCATGTCTTGATGTCCCCACCACCAACTGCACTTAATCCCTTTTATTATCCGTGTTTACATGGCAAAAAGGCGTTCCTGATGCACGTTGAAGGAATCAAATCTGTTACAGGAGTTGGCTCGCCCCGTGGGTTACATTTTCTGTCCCGTGCATCTCTATGACTTTCTTCTGCTCACTTCTTGCGTTCAGCTGCGCCTGCATCTTGACAAATTAAGTCTAAGCTCTTCTGTTTGTCTCTCCCAGGTTAACCGCCCTTGGACCGATGCTGAATACATCTCTTCGTATCGTCATTCCCCAGACCAACTGCCCTTGGACCGATACTAGATACGTCTCTCTTCGTATCGCTCCCAGACCTGTGTCGTGTTTCTCCGGCAAAACAACAAAAAAAAAAAGTCCAAGGCTCTTCTATTGCTTTGTCCTCAGGTTCGTCTGTTCTCTTGGTCTTTGCACCGTTGGCTGTTTTATTTTCAGCCTTTTCTGCTATGTTAGTGCACTTGGGGCAGGCAAAAGAGACACAGTGCAGGGATCAAGTAGACTCGGCTTAGCATGGATGGTGTGGCATGGCATGGCAAGGAACACAATACTGGCCCTTGGTTTTGTGTGTGTGTGTGTACACTGACTTGACCTGTACGTTGCTTTGTCGCTCGCACATTCCGTTTTCTAAGCTACTCGTCATCTATGCCCACCGCCCATGATCTGAGCTTTTTCCTTTTCCTCCTCAAAGTACGACTCCTCGGGTTTCCTTTGTTCCTCCCCAACATAGCTCGCATCCCACCGAGTCATCATGTCTGCTGACTCTGAGGCTCTCTCAAATACGACCGCCCTTTGGCATTCTTACTACGCTAGAAAACTCCATTCCTAACTCCCCATACGCCTCCATTTCGTAGCTCCCCATCTGCCTTCATTTCGTGGCTCCCCATCTGCCTCCATTTCCTATCTCTCCATCTGCCTCCATTTCCTAGCTCCCCATCTACCTCCATTCCCCAACTCCCCATCTACCTCCATTCCCCAACTCCCCATCTGCAGCGGGTCGCACGGGCTCGTTTTTACTTGGGTTGCGCCAAAATACTCTGTACCGAGAGTAGGGCACTCTGTGGTTTAATGGCACTCGGCTTTATGCTGTGCTATACAAACAGTCTGTTCCGTAAGCTTTTTGCACTTCCTTACTACATGCAAATGTATATGTGGCTGATATAGTTGGCCTTGGCTGCATGTCTGTAGTTTCGGTTTCAGAGGGAGTAATCACGTCTTATAGGTGTACATATATGCAGACACATGTACCGCATTTAGGAATAAATGTAGCTCGCTAGTCGCCATCTAGCCTTATCAAACACCCGACCGCCACTCTGTAATCAACTCGGAAGACAAATACAAATGGTGGGTAGCACAAAGCATCCAAGTCAAACAACAAACATTCAACACCAAAACCCTCTTCCTGGGCGCCGAATCGTTTCTCGTGTTTTGGTTTGTTTCTTGCTGCCTGGATCTTCTCTCCGTCTCTGTATTTCCCTGTGGCTGGGTCACGTGATGCAGTCGTCTTAGTCATGTCATGTATTGTCTCTTCGGCAACAGCGACGTTTTAATGCCAACTGCAAATCTTAGGGGGTTGGGGACGAAAGCTGGTTGTTTTCTTTTCATTTTCCTCCCTTTTTTTTTTTTTCTCTATTTTTATACATGCTTTTTCCGGCCTGTCAAACGATCAAGTAAGCAAAGTCACGGCGCCTTTCTGGTCCTGTTATTTCTCTGTATTCATCTGGGCTTGTTTAGAGTTCTCAAGTTATACGCATGGAGATACGGTGGCTTGCTTACCGAGTCCCTTCAAATTCCATTTCTTACATCTTTGAAAGACTCTCATTCTTCCCTTTCCAATTTCCAAACCTCCCTGCTCTTTGGTCTGCCGTCCTCTCTGTCCACCCTATGCCACAAGGGAAAGCTAATTGGGACGGAAGGAATAAAGATAGGTAGGCAAACCTTGAATTCAGCTCTGCCCAACATCATCCTATGTCTGTTGTCACTTTTTGTCTTTCCATGTCCATCTCGTCTTTGCATCGCCTCTTTTTCCATTTCTTCCTCCTCTTCCCAGACCGTAACTGTCGATCATTTCTGTAAAACAGACAGTTGTCCCTAGGCGTTGTCGTTGTCCTGGTCGGAAACCCCAGTCTCTCTCTTCATCCCTTATTCTTCCTCTTCCATCCTCTTTCGGTTTTTTATCTTCATATTTATGCCTTACACGTTCTATACTTGTCTATTGCAAAACCCCTTGCCTAGCTCAAAAGCAAAAGTCCTACGGCTCCAAAATATCGCCCAACTCGCTTTGTAGAACAGAAACAAAACCGGCCATTGTCTTGCCGCCTAGTATCCTTTTTCAGTTACATTTTCATCTGTATACCTACATTCCTGGCCCTGAAAAAGTGAGATTGCCAGGGAGACATTGGTAAAGGGCATAGGACAAAAAAAAAATTTAAACGTGCCAGCCAGAGGTTGGAAATAAATAACCCTAGCACCGCCACTTTTAGGGTCCATCAGACATGTAAGGGAAGTTAAATCTGTGATATATGACCCGTCCTGTTTGTGTTAATCTTAATATATGAAAGAACACCCCGTTAATGCGGCCGCCTCAATACAGGGTCAGTGTTTCTGCGTTTCTGTTTTTTTAAACTAATAAAAAAAAATAAACAATATTCATGGGCGGCTGTGAATTCATGCTGTAGCCTACTCGGAAACCTGCATACCCATACATATGCCACTCTTAGTTTTCTTGTACTGGGCTTGTTAGAGTACTTGCATTACATTACATATTGCGGGTTTCTAAAGCCACACTTGTGCTCAGGCGAATTGCTGTGCTTACTGATAATAGTACTTGTGTTTGTGTTTGTGCTTCGCTTCGCTGTGATACCGCCAACGAATAGGCGAATTCTGCGCGCTTGAACTGCAGTGTGTAGCTAAATAGATACCATGTGCGATGAGAAATGCCCAATGATCAGAGACATGTATTGAGCCAGCTGGTAAAAGCCTGTTGTACCATCCGGTCCGTCGCTGCTATTCTCACCACCACCAATAACTTTACCCCCATTGCTACCAACTACAAACCACGTTGGCCCAAGCTCTATCGCCGGCCTCTTGCGTACCAGAATTCCGGGTCCATCAAGAACCCCGGCATACCCATCCTGAGCATCACATATACCCTTCCCCGGGTCCCTGTTCTTGGTAACCCCTAACCAAGCTTCAAAACTCCCTGCTCTCACCGATATTGCACGTATCAAACACCCCCGTCTCTGGCAACCCACTCTTTTGCATCGCTTCCCTCAACAACCGCGGCGGCTCCATGACCTCCTCAATTGTCAGCACCCACGTGCCCCAGTGAATCCCCATGGCCCGCCGGCACTGCGTGTCCTTGAAAATCTCCACGGCATCGTACGGGTTCGCATGCATCGGTGACATGGACACACGAGGCGCATACGCCCCAATCGGAATCAGCCCCAGGTCAAACGGCCCGCGCAGCCGGCCATTTGCTGAAACTGCGGACACCGCGGTAGGTCCGGCGCCGACGCGTAGTCGTCGGCCGTTGGCGGATAGTACGGTACCGCGCGGTAGCCCGTGTCACCGCCAAACCACACCGACTTGCCGCCCGAGGCCACCGCCCACGAGCACCACAGCGTCGTGTCCTTGTCTAGAAGCGAACGCGCCGATGTGTGCTGGCACGGTGTGCATGAAATCACCGCCTCAATCTTCTCGGGTGGCGCATCTGCAGGCGTCGTCCCTTCTGCGGACGACTGACGTTGTAGCTCCAGCTTCGCCTCGTCCCACCAGTCCATCTCGGTGACATTCTGGATGCCCTCGCGGCGGAACCATTTTTCCAGGCCCAGGCCGACAAAAAAGTGCGCGTTGGGGTGGTGCTTCTGCACTTCGAGAACTGACGGGTGAGAGAGATGGTCGTAGTGTGAGTGACTGACCACCACGGCGTCGACAGACGGCAAATCAGCCAGATTGCATGGCTTTTCCGTGTACCGTTTGGGTCCCATGAAGGAAAAGGGCGAACAGCGGTCCTCAAAGACTGGGTCAAATAGCACGCGCAGGCCCGACGGGAATTCCACAAAATAGCACGCGTGGCCAAGCCAGGTGGCCCGCAGCTTTGAGTTTGGCGCCGTCCGTGCGGTCAAAAAGGACGGTTTAACTACGGGAACTGTAGGCGGGCTAGAATCTGGGTACTTGAACTCCCCCTTCAATGCCAGTCTCCAAGATATTAGTGTCTGTGCTGGTCTGAGCCTTGAGTCAACCCGATTAGGTGAAGCTGATATAGAGCTAAGAAACTGTACCTGACCATAGTGCTCAAAATACGGAGCGGTGAGGCGCCGGAGCCCCACGATTCATAAATGTTCTTGAAACCGGCAATCTGGCCGTTGCGCAGCACATGATGGCTGTTTGGCGGCACGTCGTCGGGCACGCCACGGGTTTGGGGGAGCTTAGTAACGGAGGCAAAGTAGGAAAACGACATGTTGGAATTACACGTTGAGATGCAATTAGCAAGGAGTAACTGAACAAAAATACCGGTTTAAAACATATTGCGAAAGCTACATCGTGAAATGGTGTGCTGACGTATTTATTCAAGTAGCCTACGGAGAAGTCCTTTCTAAACTCCGTAACGGCCGGAAGTATTGTTGTTGCCTTGTTTCTTTGATTAAATCTGGGGTAGTATCGGGCCTCAAGTCACGTGCCACATTGGCCCTTTCCCATTTGCGAATTGCTCACTGCAAAATTCTGTCTGCACAATCAACCAACTCACCTTTCACTGCTGAATAAGCACCTGTCATCCATTTGCATCTACGTCATTCATTTTCACTTCGCCATGTTCCAGTAAGGCTTCTCTTGCCCTATCCTGCCCATACCGCTGACTCCCCCACCTTGCCGACTAACACGGACAACCCTTACCGCTGCAGGGCTTACAAGAACTTGTCGTCAAAGACTCGTGGCCTGCTGGGCCTCAGCATTATTGCCTGGGGCGCTGCTGGCATTTGGATTTCCGATCGCATCGAAGAAAAGTACGAGGCACCGCCCGAAGACAAGGCTATTTTGGAAAAGTACACGCCGCGAATCACTACGGTAGACCGCAAGTAGCTGCTACTCAGGCTGGGAACCACAGCACCATCACCACGTCTACCACAGCTGAATAATAAAATCTTGTATCAATGCCAATAATGTTGTTTTATCAAGTGAATTATGCTGATTCTCGGGTGCCGCTAACAGCAATGAGTTCGCAAATGTATACATCTCCAATCTATGGAGCTTGTCTCGCCCTATTCACATCCACCCAACCATCCAAAGGCCAGCCGCCTTCACTTGATTCTAATTCAACCCCCGTGATTTTGTGAACAGAAAATGATACAGAAAATGATAATATGCAAAATAAGACACCTAAACACAACCTAAAGCAAAGGAATAAACTTTTCTGTGTGCTCATGGCCTTGCCAAGTCAATGGACCAAATACTATACAAACTTGGGTGAGCAATGAACCATAGCCGTTATAGAAAAGGATGCAATAAGAAGGGGAAAAGAACAAAGTATGAGAGAATAAACATGAACAAAAAAAAAACAATGAACACTAAGAACCAGGCAAAGCAAAAAGACTGGAGCCAGAGAACGCAGCGAAACAAGGCGCGGAAAACGATAAAGAACCAGATCGTAGCAAAATTGGCGGACCAACGCAACAAGCAATATCAAGGAAAAGAATGGGAAAAATTGGGGAAAAATGAAAGCAAAAAGAAGAGAAAAAAGGGCCACTACTCCTCATCAGTCTCCTGCTCGGAGCCAGAGTCGGTCAAGTCAGTCACCACCGTCGCTACCCGCGGATCATCAATGACGTCCTGCAATGGCCGGAACAAGTCTGCCATATTGAACACATCATCAATCGGCTGGTCATACTCCCCGATCTCGCCGACAGACCCCAGCTCCTCGCCGCGTGACGCTCCGTCTGAAAGCACCCACAACTTGACCGTCTTCAGCCAGCCCATGACTTGCCGCAGTCGCGTCTCGCCAAAGCACCGGAAATCATTAGACCGCGTATACTTGAGCAGGTACTTGCACACCCAGTAAAAGTGAATGCCGTCGCGGACAAAGCCGTGGCGACGCGGATTCATCTTGGCGCCCGAAGGCGGGAATTGGGTCACCATGTCCATGTCCCAGTTGGCCTTGAACTTGTCGAGCGCCGTGTAAAAGGCACGCAGGGTGTCATGCGGAATGAACATTGCAGGTTCCTCACAGTCGGGAAGTAAGGTGACGTTGGGGTCGGCGTTGATGGCTTCTTCGCGCTCGAGATCTGCCAAAGCCACTTGTTCGCGGAGGGCATCACAAATTAGTGATAGGACAGCGTGAATAAGAATAAACTTTCCATAGAGGTTTGTGCTGCCGGGCTGGATTTGAGACCCGCTGTGCATCAGGGACCGGAGTGCGTCGGGCATATCAGGCTGTCTGGCACGCTGAGTGCCATCGGGATTATACTTTTTGGCAGCCTCATCACCCTTGAGACCCAGCGCCGAAAGACAGATTTCGGGGGTCCGCGCATCCCAGGCCTCATCATCTGACGGCATTGGGATGGCAAAACTGAAACAGTCAAACTCAATGGGGTAATTGTAGAAAAGCCCCCAACCAACACTACCCAAAAAGTTCACATAGCAAAAGCGCACCCGCTGCTCCTGGTTTACCCATGCCTCCCAGTCAAACGTAGAATCGTCAAAGTTCTTAGCCGAGAACTCGGGCTGGTGCAGTACAGAGTACCCAGGCTCACCGGGACCAGAAATCTTCAGCACGCCAAATGCATGGATAGCCTCAACATAGCGCATCCGCTCTTTAGTGAAAAACTCACGCTCTTCGGGAGACCCATGCCACGTATACATGGTAGAAAAAAGAATTAGTGCTTGCAGCTCCTCCATGTCTTGCTTACACGCGCAATGGGCTACCAGTGGTGACTTTGCACCACTAGGCCGGAAAGGAAATAGCCTACAGTCGCGCTCTAGCACCGACCGTAAACCATGCATCATTTCACGAACTTCAGCAGCCGTGACCCGATCGGAGTAGGCAGCACCCACGCAACACAGAGCAATAAGCAAGGGCGTGATGGCACGAGTGACCCGGAAAGTTGGCGCATGGAGCAGAGGGAAGTGGATATGAAAGTGAGAGTATTTTGAGAGAAAATCCTTGATATTGGTTGGCGTAAAATAATCTTTTAATTTTGGGGACTGGCCGTCATCAGTACCACCAGGTGGGTACAGTGATGCCGTGATCCGTTCGCATAATTCTAGAAGCGTATCGCGACGCCTTGACTTGTGCGGTTTGTCGTCCGAGGAAGAAATCGATGATTCGGACTCCGGGCTTGGGGTGCTCATTGCGTGGACTAAGTATTCATTGCCCTTATTGTCTCGTCTGGGTACGGTCTGCGTCTGTCGGCCTGTATTAGGAGCTAGTGAATTGGAGAAAAGAAAATCAAGATTATGCGCACCGGGTTGGAACATTTGAGCCCAGTCAAGGCCAGACTGCTGAGTAGCGGCGGCATTAGCACCGTACATGGGCAAACCACCAGTCTGAGTAGTCATGCTGTAGTTGGTAAGAGGCTGGCCGGGCATTGTCACAGATACATCAGTGGCGTAAGCCTGGTCATAACCAGGACGGGTGCCAGTAGCCATGACAGCTCCTGTTACTAAGTAGTAAAATTGTTAGTCCATGTTAAAAGATTCAAACGTATGAACTGGGGCTGGTCCTCGCGTTGACTTTCTTTTTTTTTCTTTTTTTTTCTTCCTTTTTTGCTTTTTTTTTCACGGGCGGGCGAACTGACTTTGATCGGTGGAAAGAGCGCCCAGAGAGTTCGTGACGGGGACCATGCCAGTACCAAAGGGATGCACCATACCATCCTGAATAGCGCTCAATCCGTTGAGGTGAGCCATATCACCGGCATCGGCAAGCGCGGCCTGCTTTTGCTGGTTCTTCTTGACATGTGCTTGAGGATGAGACAGGTGGCTAACACCAGTAGGGTTGCCACGACGAATCGAGCACTTTTGGAAGTGGCGCTTGAGAATATCTGAGCGGGAGAAAGTATCCCGGCACAGGACACACATGTACGGGCGATCGCCGGTGTCTTGAAAGATAATTAGCACATTTGCTCCATTATAAAGCAGACAAAGACTGGGCAAAAAACTTGGTTTTCTTCAAGTCCGAGACAATGACAAAACTTACGTCTCAAAAGGTGACGCTTCAGGTGCTTCGCGTGCAGGTACGTCTTCGTGCAGTGAGGGCAAGGGAATTTGCCATCCGCATCCTTTTGAGGAATAATGGTACCCTTAGCGCCCATCTGGCTCACGCTGGGTCTGCCAGGAGCACTGGGAAGGATACCACGGCGACCCTGGGAGCCAACAACGTGGGTAGGCTCACCCTCGGGAAGCGTGTGAGGAAGAAGGGCAGCACCGTATGTAGCAATTCCGGGCTGAAGCACACCCTGGTGGGGCATGGGACGCAGAATGGGCGCGGAGCGGTTGGTGGGCGCAGGCGCAATCGGCTGGGGATGCGAAAATAGCCGGAACAGTCTGTGACATCATGGACGAAGTGTACGCCTGGGGAGGAGGGTACTGGCTGGGTGTAGCAGCCAACGAGTAGAGAGCGCCTCTAGCGGCAGTCTGAGTCGTAGCGGTTTGAACAACAGCCGCAGCCGCCGCGGCAGCAGCAGCAAAGTTGGGCATCTGGCCGGTAGTGGGAGTAGCACTAGTAGGAGTTCCCGGACCACGCGAGCTACCGTCAGTAGCAGTTGTAGGTGTAAAGATGGGCTGCATGGTAGGAGTAATAGTATTGCTCTGCATGGTGGGAGTGGCCTGCTGAGTTTGCGACAGAGGAGGCAGCTGAGACAGAGGGGAGTGAGTCTCGCTGGTGGGAAGCGACTGGCTATGGTTGATCGGGGACGGGTAAACCGAGCCGTTGTGGGCAGAAATAGCAGACGGCGTACTGACAG